>JAVSBU010000093.1:597853-615841 GCA_033118015.1 Loricariichthys derbyi | reverse complement strand
ATTCATACAGTCTGGGCTAGGGGCGGGGCTAAATTTGCATATGTTCAATTCGCCTTTCATGGCAGCACCAAGCTTGCTTGCGGGCTAAAGTGCGCCTTCGGTGATCTTACATGGCAAAACGTGGCATATGGGGGGTTCTCGGCATCGCTCGGAAGTTTTCGCCGACTTTTTAATGTAGTTTGGCGTTGGATTCGAGGTACAATCATGATGATCATGGTGAGGTTTAACGGAAGGTTAATTTGCATACTATTCTCCGCCCCCTTTTTACTTGATTTTTCTTGTTAATGTCGTGTTTTTTTGACCAACGATAGCCCAGGCCAAAATACTGCGAGAATGTGAGAATGGGGTTTAAAGGTTGACCAAGGGAGGTTGCACAAAGCACGTGGTACAAGATCCGGACCCAGTGCGCCACTATATTGAAGATTGTCAAAGTGGTGCAACTGGTCATATTTCAACCCTGCCCGCTTCTGCTGTGTGAATTGGAAACATCTGTGTGCATGACAGCTGAGCTGCAGATCAAGTCCCACCATTGCCAAGTTGCCATATTTGAGCCCTTGAGGAAGACCCTTAACCCTTGAACGCTTGAACTGAATGTCATACGGGTTGTAAGTCGCTCTGGATAAGAGTGTCTGTGAAATGCTGTGAATGTAAACATTGGCACAAGAATCAGTTTGTTAGGAGTTACAAGCATTGGGTTTCCGTTGGCTAAGCAGCTGCAGCCAAGCCTTGGGCTCGTCATAAGCAAGTGTAGTGGTGTAAAGCACACTACTGTTGGATCTGGAGAGATTCTCTATTGAGAAGAGTTTCCCTCCTCTGTACTGCCACTCTCTAAGCTGTATGTTGGAAGTTTGGCACAGTTTCTGGCATAGTCTCTCGACTGTGACCATATTAATGCTCTGCGTGAAAATCCAGTGTAAATAAACCACATTTGCAAGTTGCTACACATGTGTCGTAGAGTTCGCCTGGTGCGAGAGGAAATGGGAGAAGTGAGCCGGGGAAATAAAAATCATTGCTCTTAAATCTATTCACCGTGGCAGTTACTATGATTCATGCTCTAGTAACTTCGCCTTTCCATTTGCTCCCTCGTCTCCGGCCTGGCACGTCCATGCCCTATTCATAATCCTTTATGAATGGTATTTTTCTTGGTGTTTCTCACTTCGTAGCTGTATACTGTATGAAAGGTATGTTTTCATTTCTCTCTCTCTCTCTCGCTCTCTCTCTCTGAGGGCTCTGCTTACCCCCTATTAAACACACTTGCTGCTTTCAGGGATTGAGGGACGAAAGGGGAAGAAGGTGCACAGATTTTTTTTCCCTCCAAAAGAAGGCTTTCAAGTGAATGGGTGATTTTTAGGATGAGGCCTCAGTGCCTCGTTTTATCTCCTCACACAGGTTCCTGTATCTTTTGCCAGAAGGAGCATGCTTGTTATTGTTAAGTAGATGGTCCTCATAAAACGGCTTGATCCAACACGTTTGCTTTTTTGTTTTTGTAAAAACTTATTTAAGTGCTGAGCATTTTATGGGATCACGAGAGGCACCTAATAGGGTACAGTGCTTCTTTGTTGAAGGAAGCTGAGAGTCCCGGCTCCTGGCCTGTTTATCTTGGCCTGCAGGAGAGTCCATGCTGGATTATAAACCTGTAACTATTGGTGAAATAAGGAAAGGTGAATTTGTATGCATGATGTGAACACATCAGAGGTGTTGAACTTGAGGCTGAATCCAGATGATTGGTCCATTTTATCTGGACCATGCAGATATTGAAGGGCTAGATAACACACTGTAAACTCCCACTTAGGTACCTGTTTATATAACGTACTGGCAGTAATAGGAATGGAATCTGTGCCTGATAAAATTCCCACGTTATTTATGCATTACAGTTTCATCATCTAGAAAACGTCTATTTAAACCACGTTTTCTGCTAAGGACGCTTGGAATAAAAGAAATTATAGTCATTGGTCCACAACAGTAGGAGGCAATTAATAATAAATTCTAGGCTAATCACACAGGTTCAGATGCAATACATTTCTCACAGCTCTTACAGAAAGTGAGACAGAGTTGGACACCAAAACTGGTAACGTCCCAAGGTTGGGAATTTGAACCTTCAGCTTTGACTCTGATTAGGAGGCAAGGTCTTAACCAGAAACCCATTCAATTCGAAGCTTAAGACGTGACTCAGAGACTATTATTGAGGTTTTTATTCATTAGTGTCTAGGTCAATAAAACAAATACCCCTGCAAATTGTACTCTACACCAAACAGTGGAAACGTCTAGGGGACAATCTGAAACTGTGCAGTTTTCCAGTCCCTCAAAGGGAGCATTCTAAAAGCATGTTGAAACACAGCCACGGTTTATTAATCCCATAAGAAAGCATTTAAAACCCTGGCATCCTTACCGTTTTTATTTACATATCCAGAGAGGACTGAGGGTCTTTATTAAAGCAGTAAAGTTAAATGGTGCCAAGGAAACTTCTACCCTGCAGAGATTTAATCAGTCAGCAGAGACCATCGTCTGGAAACTGTTTTGACAAGTGACGCTGAATTTAACCTGGACGTCGATTTTCTTAATTTTGTGTTCTTTACCCCCACAAACAATTTTCAGACTCCCGAAAATGGAGCAAATGACAGAACAGATCTGCTAATTCGAACTTTCTGTTCCCCTCGTTTCGAAGCAGCCTTTACTTCCTGGCTATGAATGAATGGAGGCCATTGTGTTACACCTATAACTCGACAAACTGTTGACATTTAACAGCAATAAAAAAATGGACCGGTACAATATAAGCAAAACACTTCCCAATGTAATCACCTTGTAACTGGTCTTGAAAACATGGGGTTATGTTGTTGAATTCCAACTGGGTCTTGCAGTGACCATGGACTGAAAAGTTAAAGTCCCGGTATGTTATCACAATATTTCGCATATGAGTAAATCTCACCTTCTAATGACTTATGATATTTGTTTCTTTATTTTCTGCGTTTATTTGACAAAATCTGTTTATAAACATACCATGCGCTCGTTTCCCGTTACCGAGTGCTACGTCATAGCATCACATGACTCCAAAGAAGATGGACATAGCGAGCAATTCTGACAGATACGTACGTATTATCGCTTATTTTGAAATACTTGTTGAACGTGTCTAAAACACACTTGTTGTATTTGATATAAAATAAAACAAGACCAGTAGTGTCTTTTGAATGGTCAAATACACTTTAAATTTTCTGTTCGCGGCACGTGCCAGTCACGTGATAAATCATGGTCAGATGGAAATTATCATATTAACTGGTCAGTCTGACCAATTAGGAATCCCCGAGGGGTTTCCCCAATTAATTTCTTCTAAATGCCTTATAACAAGCAAAATCTGACTGAATTATTCAGTCTGGGTATAAAACGGATCTAACTACAAGGAGTTAGATTTTTATGCTATATAATTTGATGGTATGACATACTGGGACTTTAAGGGTTTGAACTGATCTGGACCGCTGACTTGGTAACAAGCTGGCATATGGAAAGATATTTGTTCAGTGCACACCAGATGTTGTGTTTTCCTTCAAGACTAAGGTGAACTGCCAGTTTTATCAAACAAATACAAGTTGTCTGATGCCATTTTTTTTTATCTCCAGGTAGATTAAATACTCGGTGGATATCAGTGCCATCTTTAGCATGTTTGGGCAGGACGCATCTATATCTTGCGTTTATCATGTCTATAGTCTCCCTTTTGCACTGTGCCCTGGTGTTTCTTCATGGGTGGCTTCTTTTTGTTCATTTATTCTGTTGACATCGCCATGCCCGAGCTTTGCTCTTGGTTATTCCTGATGCTTTGTTGTAGTGAGCAAGAAAAAGTTGAATTTCTGAAATGGTCTGATTTTCTTCCCACTCATAACAAGTGCCACACAAACAACTCTAATTTTCACATCACTGTTGGGTGCACTGACTAATCTTCCACGAGCTGGAAAAAGTATGAGAAGCTTTCTGTTTAATAATGGGTAGATCCTAATTGAGCAGGACTAAATGACTTGTTAGGTCAAGCCACAGCTTCTCACTTGGCTGAAGGTCTGGACTCCAATTCCAAAAACATACCGTCATCGACTTAAACCATGCTGTTGCTGATTTACTCGTATAATGACTGCAAGCTGTAAAGGTCTTGAGGAAATGAAGCAGCCCCAAAGCATGAAACTCCTCCACTATAGTACACATAGTGCTTAGTATTGATATTGGGGAAATAGCATTATTTCTTGGGAGATTTTCTCTATAGTACCATGTAATCATAGTCGGTTGTTTTTCAAAAAATGGTGTCACAAACTCAGAATTGTTCTGAAGTTCTAAAGATTGTTGATCTTCTAGTGTTATCACTATTGAGAGACTTTTAGAGCACCATTCCCATTGAACTGAGCTATTAAGGAAACTGACTTGTCTATGTTCCTGAACACTCGGAAAAGGATTTCCAGTAGGCTAGTATGAAAATGAAGACCAACCATCTTACCAACTCGTTTTTGAGCTGCTCTGTCAGTTAGCTAGACAGCAGACCAAATACGAATAAGGAAAGTGGGGCCAACAAGCATTGCCTGTGGTGCTGGGAATCCTGAGTCTGACATAGAATGAGGTCATTTTTCATGTGTTGCTCTTGGTTTACAGATCCATTAGAGCAGACATAGAATAACCCTATAGCTTATAG
Organism: Loricariichthys derbyi; assembly: GCA_033118015.1. Taxonomy (NCBI): domain Eukaryota; kingdom Metazoa; phylum Chordata; class Actinopteri; order Siluriformes; family Loricariidae; genus Loricariichthys; species Loricariichthys derbyi. The sequence goes on along the minus strand of JAVSBU010000093.1, from coordinate 611,178 downwards.
TTGTTTGCCTCAGGCAACAAGATCTGATCCCCAACATCACTTTGATTTCCCGCTGCTCCTTAGAGGCTTGGTACAGCTGTGGTTTCAATATCATGTGTCTCTATAAAAGCTGACAACCCTGATTGAGATCCTCTGTGATTATACTTAGCTAACATATATTTGGCTGCCAGTCTTCATACTTTCCTGGCGAACTCAGCTGGACTGAAGCCAGAAATATGCCACCTGACTCCTTCGGCTATCTATGCTGTATTAATAGGACTTGTTAGGTTAACCTGACTTGTGGAGAACTTGAGGTAGAATGAGAGGAGATATGACTTTGGGCTTTCCAGTATATTTCAACTGATAAAGGGTAACATCCAGTTCAGTTGACAGAACTACTGTCTAAGACCCTAGCCTCAAGTCTTAAAGTTGCCTTCCGATCGGGTTGGGCATCCCATGCAGATGCCAATAGCTGGAGCCTGAACGCTGGGACTCGAACCTAAGTTAGCACAGTTATGAGCTATAGCGTAAGACCACTGTGATACAATCTTAGAAGGTACAAGCCTAGCAGTTTTGTGACTGCCCAAGAGTGGGAGCGCTGGACTGAATTTCAATATCAGATTGGTGGATCCATAATTTAGAGGCCAAGTTAGACTGTCGAACGATGGCTGCAATCCTAAGATGCCTGACAAATGATGCTTAGGTGTCATGCTTATGATTTTCCATCAAGCACATCCAGTACATGGATGTCGATTCATGTGTGATAAAACTCTATCTTTGTCATCAGAACATCTCTTGGCTGAAACCTAATCAAACCAGGCCCGAGCCAAATTCTATATGGATGGTGGAGGATAAGACAATCTATTCCGACTAGCTATGGGAAGGCATGGGAATATAATGTCCTAAAGGACTGTGAGGCATCTTAACAATGTGCCTCAAGCTGGCTCTCATTTGAAAACAGCCTGGATGGACCAGGGGGTTGGGATTAGATGACGGAATTCCCCTAAACGGGTTTTTCTCAGTCTGCGCATCGAGTCCCTCATTTGCGTCCTCAGTGGTAAAGATTTAAGTACGGTATATCAAAAAGCCCAGTTGATTATAGAGTAGAATTCACCATTCTTCTATTGACCCTAACCCCTAAATGCTTGAATTAGCTTGAAACTGTTTATATATATACATATACACACTTTTTCTTTTTTTTTTTTTTTTTTAACAGAAGGTTCGGGCACTTTAAATTGGAGCAAATGGAGCTTGGCAGACTGAGCCATTTATTTTCATAAAGTGTTTGCTTTCCTTGGCATCACATACCGTCCTCATAGTTTTGGATGAGGCTAATGGGGTAGTGCAGTCTCTCTGGTGTCAAAGACTCAGAGCATGCAGACACATTATTCCTCCTGGGTCTGGCTAATGGTTATATCGGGATATTCGTGATGGGCATTTAGTGCATTCATCTACAAATAGCGTGCTGTCAATGTCACACTAGTGCTGTCGATCTATTACAGCGCTTGCATTTATGAGCTTGAGCGTTTGAAAAGTTTCCACGGTATGTCACAGTAAAGTATTTCATTGTCCTTATGATCTTAATACCAGTACCTATATTATCAATACAGTATTTCCATCTAGATGTCTCATATTTCTTGAACAATGTTTTCCCACCAGCTGCGCTCTATGACATAATGCATTAGGCATATCCAAAAAGCACATTCCACCACATGAAATACTGAGTTAAAGTAATATTATAATACATGTTAAGTGTGTACTATGTCAATCAAAACTGGTTTGTTAGCTCCATTAAATGTTGCAGTAGTCCAGTGTCTTCTGAAGGACTTTCTTTTTACCTGTTGAGATATAGATGTTATCTAGATTTTCTAGTTTGACAAATAATTTGTTGAAATGCCAACTACAATTGGTATCCTGAGACAGATTTAGGAAAATCTTGTACTTTTTGAGCAACAAAAATATCCTGCATTACAAAATAGAAAGAAGTCACTTGATAAGCCAGGGGTGGGGAGATTATTCCTGTCCGACCTTCCCTCCCTCATCCATGGCCAAATGTGTCGGTGGCACTGACTCAAAAATCAGGTCTCCATGGTGATGGGCTAACGTATTTAACCACTGTACCAACCAGTTTCCTTATTAAATAACGTTTTCACCCAAGAAAGTCTGACCTTCATTTTTGGACTGCTTAACGTCCATCCGATCAACATCCAAGTTCTTAAAAATTAAATAAAAATCTGTCTCAATTTGTCCATCTAATTCACGTCTGAATGACAGAAAAGTTGTACAAGTGGACCCTTGGGACACCTGCTGGCAGAAATGAGAATCGCAGAAAAGAAGGCAGTAAACAACATGTTAACTCTCCTTTCATTTTTTGTAAGTCTTTCAAATTCTATAAAAGAAAGGTAAGAATTACTGTATTGTACAGAACAATACTGTACTAAATGTTGTCTTATTGTGTTCTAATTGGTATTACTGTTTAAAATAAACCTCCGTACAAATTATCTTATCTACTAAGTGTCTATAGCGCTGTTGCACAGACCATAACCTGGACATTAAACGACACCCACCTGTATTTGCGAACAGGAAGTAAGAAAACCGCAGGTTATCCGATTTCTAACTGTAATATGGCATTAATTATGCATAAATACAGCAATGGACTTGTTTATGAATTTGGAATTTCAATCATAAAAAACCTTAGGTATTGTCCTTTTAAAAAAAATTGCATGAAACAAATAAATGGACAAACTACACGTGGCAATATATTCCTTTGTTTAACCATCTTGTTTACAGCATGGAGCCTCTAGTTATGATCTGAAAGTGCTTTTCTGTCTCGGTTTGAATTGCATGTTTATTTTCCTGATGGTGTGGCACCCTGAATGTTTGCCCCTAATGAGCCCGCTCTTTTTTGTAATACCTCCATTTGTACTCTGACTGATTGCCCTTGCGGATGTGCTTGCTTCGCTTTTATTTTCGCTCCATTCACTGAGCAGGAAGAATGGGCTCTTTCACAGAGGGACGACAGAGACCTGCGGCTGTGGACTTGGAAAGTCCTCGTCAAGCAGCTCTAAGCAAGAGGAAGGGGGGGGGGGGACGGTTAAAGGAATCCTGTTTCATGTATTCGAACTGGAAATTGACTGGTCAGAAGAAAGCTAGAGAATCGATCTTCCATTTTGGCAGGAACACAACTGACGTGACCTAGCACGTCCTTTATCTGACAAGGTCTTTGCTAATGAATCCGCAATGCACTCCGGAGCCACTCGTCTCGGGTTTAAAATGGAATGGGCAATAGATGGTCAGGCAATGTGCTGCTGTCCTCACTTTCAGCCCATACTGGAGCAATGCCAGGAGGCACTAATGGGGCAGATGGCATGCTAATGGCACAGGTTTGGGATGAGTAAAGGATTCATATGGAAATGACATGGTTCCACAAAGGGAAACAGAGTGGACAATACAGGGGTGAAATCTGAGGCCACTCATTTGGAGATGGCGCTGCATCGGTTTAGGAAAAACACGGAACATTTTAATATAGAAAATAAACCCAAGAAGCAAGCAGCATTGTTTGGAAAGACTCAAGGAAAGATTTTTCTGGTCAGCAATTATAAGGAAAGACCCTGCTTGGTTTATAACCACTAGATTGGAACAGCAGTGTTCTGTCCACATAACTAAAGCAAAAGGACAGCCCCACATAGTCTTCTCACCTGCCACCACAAACCACTAGAACAGCTTCAGTGCACCTTATGAAGAATGGATAAGATTATGGTACTGGATTATAGAGATGGACCATCATTCTTTAATAGGCTAGAGTGTGTCACAGAACAGCTGTTAAAATACAGGCCTATGGACCAGAAGGTTGATGGGTAAAGTCCAAGTATGAAGTGTATCCAAGTCACCGTGGATAAGATAATCTCGTAAATGCTTTAAGGGTAAATGTAAAATCTTCCCCTAATTGGTACTTTCATAAAGAGGTGAAGACAAAAACATGCACGCTCGCTCTCTTTCTGTCTCTGTCTCTGTCTCTCTCTCTCTCTCTCTCTCTCTCTCTCTCTGTCTCACATGAGGAGGGGTTATGTGGTGTTCCCACCCAGCTCGCATACACGGCACACACACACACACCGACACAAACACAGCGGATATCAGTCTGCTGCACGCTGCTCTCTGCGCTCCGAGAGAGAAAAAGACAGAGAGAGCACGAGACTGGAGTTTCTAAACTTCAGCACGCATCGCATGTGTGGAACATTTCCTGCAGACAGGATCATGAAACCGCACGGGCAACTTCACTCTAGTCGCGAGAAAGATGCCGCATTTACTGCTGGGTAAAAATAAAAAAACTATTTTTGCTGTTATGAGGAACTGCTAATGGTTGTGATGTCCTTACTATGGCCTCTCACATCAAGATTGTGCTTCTGCTCTGCTGGTTTGCGAGTGCCGTGCTCTCGCTGGAGATGGGAGTTTACGAGGGGGAATGGGGCAGGCCGGCCAAGTGTGAACCCATCACCATTCCCATGTGCCAGGGGATTGGATACAACATGACCCGGATGCCTAACTTCTTGATGTACGAAAGTCAAGAGGAGGCTGGTATCAAACTTAATGAATTCACACCGCTGGTGGACTATGGCTGTGACATACACCTCCGGTTCTTCCTCTGTTCCCTCTATGTGCCCATGTGCACGGATCAGGTGTCCACCACCATCCCGGCGTGCCGTCCCATGTGCGAGCAAGCCAGGCAGAAATGTTCACCCATCATGGAGAAATTTAGCTTTGGCTGGCCGGACTCCTTGGACTGTTCCAAGCTGCCGACCAACAATGACCCTAACTCGCTGTGCATCGAGGCTCCGGAGAATGACTCAGCACCTGAGACCAAGAAAGGCGAAGGGATGCTGCCTGTACCTGTTCGACCTAGACAGCCCGGGCTTGAACAAGGACGACTGGCAGGGTCCTGTGGCAATCAGGAGAAGTTCCAGTACGTGGAGAGGAGTGAATCATGCGCCCCACGATGCTCCCCTTCTGTGGACGTTTTCTGGTCCCGTCAAGATAAAGACTTTGCATTCATCTGGATGGTCGTGTGGTCCACTCTGTGCTTTGTCTCAACTGCCTTCACCGTCCTCACCTTCCTTCTGGATGCACAGCGCTTCCAGTACCCAGAGCGGCCCATCATCTTTCTGTCCATGTGCTACAATGTCTACTCTGTTGCTTTCATCATCCGCTCCGTGGCTGGAGCTGAGAACATTGCCTGCGACAGGGAGAATGGGCAACCTTACATCATACAAGAGGGATTAGAGAGCACAGGGTGCACCATCGTGTTCCTCATCCTCTATTACTTTGGCATGGCTAGCTCCATCTGGTGGGTCATCCTGACACTCACTTGGTTTCTTGCAGCTGGCAGGAAATGGGGGCACGAGGCCATCGAGGCTCACAGCAGCTATTTCCACATGATTGCGTGGGGCATCCCGGCAATGAAGACCATTGTCATACTGACCATGCGCAAAGTAGCTGGCGATGAGCTGACTGGACTCTGCTACGTTGGCAGCATGGACACTAGTGCTCTGACTGGCTTTGTTCTTGTCCCCCTGTCCTGTTACCTGATCATAGGCACTTCATTCATCCTGACTGGATTCGTTGCCCTGTTCCACATCCGCAAAATCATGAAAACCGAGGGCACCAACACAGAAAAGCTCGAAAAGCTCATGGTCAAGATTGGGATCTTCTCCATTCTCTACACCGTTCCTGCCACCTGCGTGATCATTTGCTATTTCTATGAGAGGCTCAACATGGAGTACTGGAAGTACCGCGCTTTGGAAAGCAAGTGCATCTCCTTTCCCGGCCGAAGGACTGAGGATTGCTCTCTGGACTCTTCGGTGCCAACCGTCGCCGTCTTCATGTTGAAGATATTCATGTCCTTAGTGGTAGGCATCACCAGTGGAGTATGGGTATGGAGCTCAAAGACTATCCAGACCTGGCAGGGCTTATGCACTAGAAGGCTGTCAGTGAGGACAACACCTAAGCCTTGTCCTAGCGTCAGCTGCAGCAGCTCCCACTGTCACTACAAAACAGCAACGGCGCTCCACACGACCAAAACTGACCCGTTCTCAGACTGCCTCACACGAGTCTGACACTGACATGCCAAAGCTGATCTTATGACCGTGCGACAGTCTTTGAAACCCCTCAGCGGCCAGAACATAGAACATGTGCAGAAGCTTTTGTAAAAACTACCGCAGAGCAACAGCAGTGAAATATTTGTGGTGTAAATAGAGACGTTGATGGACTGTACCCCGGCAAGCTGGAATTTATTTATTATAGCTATTTAAGTGCTTCAGGTCCTATAGGTTGTCACTGAATGGGTTATATTGTACAGAACTGATCCTGAAAATGGAGGGATGGGGTTGGGGGGTGGTGTATAGGATTTAAATACATATTTTTATGGATGGGAGAACAATAAAGCACTATATTTTTTGCAAAGGACTGGATGAATTTGATTTGTGCATTTTGATAGGAGGACAGTCTTTCTTTAAGAACAGCTTTCATCGAAAGTCTTAAAGTTGCATTTAAAGTGAGTTCATCTGAATGCTTTCTCAAGATTTTCATTTTGTTAGCACTTCTAGAGGAAATGGATTTTGGCACAGAGAGGTTGAGAGCCCTCGAAGCGCAAAACCACACCGAGTATAAACACCAGGTCAGATTTCTCTGGTGGAAAGTAACTTCTGAGAAATGTAACTTATTAACCCACAGTAATGTATCATGAATGATAGGATGAATATTAATGTAGACACTTTGAAGGGAAAAAAAACATTCTTATTGACAGAGGTTGTGCTGTTAAGGGTTCATCCCCTAGGAAAGACGGATTTGGAGTAGTGTTTGTAGTTACACCTTAAGTACCACCTACTTTGTAACTTGGGGTACTGTTAAAAAGAGTATTTAAGGACATGATCAGCATATTTCTCAATATCTAATAGAAATTAGCTCCAGAATATATTGAAATCCAAAAACAATAATGTACAAAAATATATTGCCATGAAACCCTGTACAGGGCAGAAGTGTTAGTGGTCCATCCCCTGGGAAAGGGAATGATATACGGTAGTACATTTATAACAAATGAAGGCTGTAAATCAAAGTTTAATGGTACCTGCCTGGCTATATCTACATGAATATATTCCCTAAACATCCACCGTCAATAACGATTCTACCATGAAGAGTTCCTAGAGTGTCCACTTCTCTAGATGCACAGGCATGGGTTAGAATGACTACATTTGAATTCGGAGAACAAAAACGTACCTTAACAGAGCCGAACAGGATAAAGTATACATTAGCATTACTGCATTTAGCAGACCTGTTAAATTTAGGTGAAGCAGGTAAAGATTAAGAGCTTGGGAGAGCCAGGTTTTGAGCCATGCAGTACATCTGATGCAATGCCTGTCAAGTACTGTTTTCCAGCATATACAATGGATTGGATTCAAACTCTTTCCACAAACCAATGAAACAGAGGTTTGTCATTGAATTCCCTTATCTGTCCATCCCCAAAAGCCATGGTCACACTTTCACTCGTATTTAAGCATCTCATTTTTATTATAATTCTGTATGTTTTTCCGAAGTCTGCCATCAAGAGTCGTCATAATTGATGCGAGATCAGAACAGTAGTCTGTTCACATGCAGAAGAGTGCTGCTTCGCAATTTTAAACCTCTACTTGTCCTCAAAGGCAACACTGAGCTCGTGTGTCTGCTCAAGGTGTTTAGGTTCTCCTGGATTCACTGCTACCTTTCATGACTGACAAGTTTTCCGCTTGCATTTAACAAGAGGGCAGGAAAATGACAAGACTCTCACCGTTGGCTTTTAATAACTGAGTGTATTTTTGCAGCATTTTGGTAGCGACGTTTTCTTAAAAGGCAAGTCCATAATTCACAGTGGATTAATCCCAGTCTAGACTAAAAGGAATTGCAGTGAAGATGGCTGTGCTTGTTATTAATCCATGTCCTGAAAACGGGCCTTCTATGTACCTTCATTCATCAAAATCCCTCTCAATGAGCTCTTTATTAGAAACGTAAATATTTATACTATAATCCACCGTCTCTGCAGAGCTATGTCTGATTCTACTGACACTGTCCTCCATTTGGCAGTGCTCAGGCTCTGGATGTCCAATGTGTTTCATTTGGCCAACAAAAGAAAAACAACCACCTTGTTTGTCTTGGCGACTGCAGCTGTGATTATGCGGTGCATAAACCACATGCACCCATCACTCTAAAGTGAAATAAAAGGTTGATTACTTCTGCTTTTAAGAGACACGTGGTCTAAAACAGAAGGCGTTAATATGTGCCTTTACAAGAAAACAAATGAGGTGAGGTCTGGCTCCTGTTTCTCTAAAAAAAATACAAGTTGAACTATTGTAGTAATTGCTGAAGGAGCAAGCCATTTATCAGATTCTTCTACCATTCAGATGATGTTGGATATACAGTTTCTTGGATAAATTGTCAGCGTCCACGCACTTGATCTGAGTGGTGGACCATCCTCAGTGAAGCTGTGATCCTGCCATGGTTGTGTCATTGAAGTTTGTGGGCCTGTCCACAGATATTTTGTCCACAGACATTCCTATTATCTTTATCCTCTTGTGATTCTATTCACAAACATGCAATCTCTATTTTAACATGGACCTTGCTCCAAGATGGAACCACAGTCATCACTCGAGTTATTCTGACCCATACAAACCCAATACACATCAGCAAAAAATAATTTAAATCCTGATTCAAACTGATTGGGGTAAAATAAATTTTAAAAATGTGCGACCACACTGGCCCCTTCATAGATTACATCGTACACCCTCAAGCCAGTCCTACCTCTCTGGCACGCTATATTGATTGCATCACGCAGTCCTAAATCTAAAGACTTGTATATAGTGCAGGAGAAGTACATAAAGATTTCAGATTGGCTCTAGTGTCTAGATTCTTATGAACATTGTCAAGACCCTAAATATTCAGAAAAGCTATATATATAAGGTTCTACCATCCATTTATTAGCATCTTAATGTAGAATTCTGTTTTGGTATACAGCAGGTCAGACATCGAAACAGGCACCAACACTCTATCTGAATATGTGAGAAGCCAAAGTCACCAGGAATGATCCCAATCTGTGACAGAGGTGGTGTTATTGGATGCAGTGGGTACTCTTGACAGCATTTGTTTTTCCCCGTCAAACCGCGGTTCCATTATAAGACATCCTCATTCAGGACAACTGTTGGAATATTCCAATTAGCGGTCAGCTAAGCGCATTGCTCAAGGACCCAACGGCAGCAGTTTGTCAGAGCTAGGAATCCTCAACCTTCTAGTTCTCAGTCCAGTACCTTAATTGCTACACATCCATAGTACCTGATTCCACTCAAGAATTTTTGTATCAAGCTCTTTGTGCTTTAGGTCAGCTTCCAAAACCCACCACCTAAAAACCCCAGATTTGTCACAGCTCAGACAAGGATGGTTTCATGCTGAAGTGTTTTCAAGACATGGTTCCGTTGGTGCCAACAGAGCTTCGTTTGCACAGCAACAGGCTTCATTATTCACCCATCAGGATCTCTGAGCATAAAGGCTCCATTGTGTCACCTTGATGTTTAATGTTCTGAATGCCATTTGGGACAAATAATTGCTTAACTAATCCCCTTCTTTCCTTCCTTTCAAAACCATTGTATAGTGAGTGTTAATGGCCTTGTAAGCGAGCTGGAGAATGGGACAAGATAGTATAGCGTCGTAATTGTGCGGCAGCTCGGAGGAGAGGCCGCGTGTCTATTTAACAGGAGGATCTTTAAAGCACGGGGGACTTTCCCTCGTCTCTTAAAGAAAGAGGAATAGAGCTAGGGAAGAAAGAAGCAGTGCTCATTACCCCCTACCCCACGGGTAGGATCCCTTTCCCTGGGTGTTTGAAGTGGAAATGAGGGCCATGGTGAAAGCACACCGTGAAGCCACGAGAATGGCTTTTTATTTTTGGGTTGTGGTTTTTTTTTTTTATTAAAAGCTTCATCTGTTGTCAACATGCCTGTCTATACACTCTCGCTTCGTACAGGGTCGCACAAGCACACTCAGTGTTTGCTTTGGATAAACAGTACACACTGAACACTAAAGTTGGTGTATTTGCAAACCTGCTAATGAGTAACATCTCCATATTTCAGTGAAAGAACTTATTGTGCAACAGGTGTTTTTGGCTGTTGGAAACATCACTTATTAGAGTCTCCTCTATAGAATGTGGTCTTTGTAAGCTTTTATTTGCCCGATTTCTTTTGCTGTCTCATCCAACGAAAGCAAACTGTATCCGAGCAATTTGTGCTCATGATTTCAATTCTACACTGTGCAGGAACAAAATGAGTGCGTGCACATTAATCGATCAAAGTGTCCGAATTCTTCTTTGGACCACAAATTCCAGGAAACACATTTTGTGATTTAAGCATGAAACAGGGCCTCGGCTTTTGTGGTCTTGCTTTTTTGGTTGTGACAGTTAAGAGCAGGCACACTGTCTGATTCGGGCAATCCTCAAACCTCTAGACATTTCCACCTGACAAAAGAGCCTTTGCTGGGTCTTGGCTTGAGGATAGTTAGCACAGAGACAGCTTTGTGCTTGGTTTGAACATCCGAGACGAGACGAATCTCGCTGCTCTCCAGACTGTCAGGTCCCTCTGGCCCGTGTACGCCACCTTTTTTTAATCACCCTTGCTGTCAAATTGAAGTGGAGTGGAATAGCTTGTGAAAAATATCACAAAGAGCTGCTCCATGGAATGCTGTCCATGCCTCACAAAGGCCTGGCAGACCACAGCGAGTCTCAGCTCAGGGGAGAAGAAAAGCACCTCATTAGTCAGGTTAGCAATAGATCGCAATTACGTCCCATTTTGTTTATGGCTTAAACACTGGCCTTGTAAACTGGCCGTCCCATGTCAGTGTTCCTGTTATTAGCTAGGGGAGACACTAAATGCCAGTAACAGGCAGTGCCCCCAGCTGAGCCATATGCTCTTAGTTAGTCCCCCTCACGCTAGGCTCAAAACCTCCAGTCTTTGGCCTGGTTGGCGTCACCCAGCTTGGCCTGTGACTCATGCATGTCGGCTGAACATGCTAACGCTATCTAGAATGAAACTGGTAAGACCGCTGGCTCACGTGAGGCAGCTCATAAAGGTAATTAAGGTGTCTTAAAACGAGCGAGCTGGTCATTTTAAGAGTAGCTGAGAGGAAGGTGGTGGCTCATTCTTGTTTTGGCAGGGAAACGTAATTACGTTTTCCGTGGTCATTTGCTAGGGCGATTAACCTTAGGAGGATTTTACAAAATTTCTCATGATGCATGGACTCGTAATCGTGCACAGGCCAAGAATTTGTGAACTTGCCCAATGTTATGCATTAGTGTCTCTACGTTACCGTTCAGAAGTGAGTCGGTGCTTTGTGAGTACCAGAGTAACTCATATTTTGATTAAACAATTAATTTGTGTTCTCACAAATTTCCCCACTATTGATACATGACCAATTTTGCCTCTATGTGACCATATTTATACCCCCTACAACAAGAACGCCTTGTGTTATGCATTGTGTATCTTCACCATCTTCTGTTAGCATATTATAAATATCTGGACAGGGGAATCATTCCAATTGCAATCCCGCAAAAATGGTGCCTTAACCTTAACTTAAATTATCCTTGGTTCACCCTTGTGGAATTTCTATAATTAAGTGTCTCTGTAATGTAGAGGAGCAAAAATCGAGGGCATGATGTCTCTATCTATAGCTACTATCCTAAACAGTGTTCTGGACAGAACTGTCAAAAGTAGTGGTCAGGGAATTGGCTACAGATCCTGTAAACTCTTTGATTTTCAGTTCTGGTGGTTTGTTATTGTGTTTTGTCTTTTGTCTCCTGTTGTTTTGGTACCTTCGGGATTGTTATTTGTTCCAGGCTTGTGATGATTGGAGACCAGGGCTTTGTGATGTCTTGTCTGCATCGGTGCAGGTTTATTTACCTTGAAGTGGTGTGATCAGACAGCGGATCATACCCTGCCTATTAATTTCTTCCACCCTGTAAATCCATCCTTACTCCGGCCCCCGCAGGTCAGTCAGTGTGAGGATGTAGCTCAGAAAACTCACCCAGACCCTAAAGTGTCCCAGAAGCTGCGGTTGGTGATTCATTTTTGCCTGAAAAAAAAAAAAACAGAGAAGAACCAGACTCCCACTCATATTCCGGGTATGACGTATGAGACATGATAAGTGTGATCGTATGTTCTTTTATTACTCTTCCTCTTGAGTTATAACCCACCATATTGTGCTCTGACACAATGTCTGGAGGTCCTCCAAAGATTCCTGAACCTTCTCATTGATGATCAATCCATTGTAAATGTTTTTACTAAAAGCAGTGAAAACTAAATATTTCATTTGCCGCCTCAGTTTCCCCTAATAAATATATGAAATATTTGAAATGTGCTTTATCTCAATCTTGGTGCACCAAGCCCCGAAGTTGAAACTCAGAGCTCATTGATTGCTTCTTTTCATTGACTTTTTGTCGGACTTTGTGCGTAAATCTGAACAGAGGAATGGACTAAGCTTGCTGGATTCACCTACCTTCTTTGCCTGCACCTCGATCAGTCGTAGGGGTTGCTGCTGCAATGCCAGGAGATGAATCCCTATCCAAACTTCCCACACACAGTAGCTCGTGAAGGCAGCTGTGCATGTGCAGTGCCCAGCCAAGTCCAAAACACCTCCAAAAGCACAGGTCTCCTGCAATGGTGTGCTAGCATCTCAGATTAATTAGTCTTGGACTAATTAACATGAAACTTTTTGCTCAGTTTCTTCTAATGAATGAAAATTGCTATAAATAAATCGACTAGGCATTTTAAAATCAAATATCTTTAGAGAGGTAAGGTTAAACGTGTTGTTAATAGGCTATATAAGTATAGTATTGGCTTTGCAAGTTAATTTACACTTGCACAAGCGTTCAGTCTTCACACAAAATTTTGGGGACCTGGTCAAATTAAGTTGTTTGATTTACGAAAAGGAAAAGAACTGTCAACATGACCGCTGCAGAAAGCTGCATTCACTTTTTACATTTTAATGCCTAATTTACATTTTAATACCTAATTGAATAGTATGCTAAATAGAATTGTACTATATTATACTATATATGCACATAAACCAGCCACTAGGGGGTCACTATCCAGTGTATCTTTTGTGCTAGTCCCAAGCCTGGGTAAATAGTGAGGGTTGTGTCTGGAAGGGCATCTGACATAAAACACTTTGCCAAAACTAACATGCGAGTTCATCTACCCGACATCACCATTAGTCGAAGACCACGAGGAGGGAAACGAGTGAGGAGACAAAAAGAGAGGAAGAAAGTCAAGAGTGTAGGACTGAGG
>JAVSBU010000093.1:550451-563732 GCA_033118015.1 Loricariichthys derbyi | reverse complement strand
TGTTGTTGATTCTTCACAAAAAATTACAGTTTTATATCTTTATGTTTGAAGCCTGAAATGTGGCAAAAGGTTGAAAAGTTCAAGGAGACCGCAATGCACTGTGTGTGTGTATACACAAATGTTATTTACAAAGGTTTGAGCGTATTGCACACACACACACACACACACACACACACACACACACACACACACACACAGTATATATATATATATATATATATATATATATATATATATATAAAACAGTGGTCTAATAGAATAAGAATTTTCTGAAACGTCATTAGCGAGAGGTTCAAATACACCAATACCACCAATATATGCAGAAAGCTACGATTCACTCTTAGTAAGCTGGGTATTCTAGGAGTACGAAGGAAACCGAGGTGTGGCATTCTCACCGTGCTGAAACTGCACCTCCACCTTCAGGTACTGCCTGAGAAGATCCATCACCACTGCCCTCATGTGACCACGGATGCCACTGCGATACCTGCGGGCACAAGACAAGCTGTTCATTTCGACTCGCATATTAACTGAACTGTAGACTGTTTCTGACCAATATGCAGTTACACTGATTTACCAGCAGATGTCATCAGTCAAATGCTAATAACTAGCGCTTCCCTTGTATATGTATGTTGGGATCTTCTGACACAGGTTCATGAATAGAACATGGTGATACATAGTCATATGTAATAGTGTGTATAAATGTGTTACAACTGACTTCTGAACGAGCTGCACGATGCTCTGGGTGTTCATGAAGAAGACCTCGCGTTCCGACTTCCTGTTTAGCGTAGCTGCGTGACTGTCCAAAATATTGGCGATCTGAAGGCAAGAAGGAAAGTACTTTAACAATCTGGGAAGTTAATAAAACAGGTTCACTTTGTTTCTACACTTGCTTTTTTAAAATTAAAGCCAAGGTTTTATCACAGGACCTGACATAACCTGCAGAAAAGCTACTTCAAAGCACAACAATGGACAAGCAATTCCACTGATTTACCAGCAGATATACAGAGGACTGATCTACAGGCATTTGCTGATAAAGCTGTGTGTGTTCAAGATTTTCTAGAGACTCGAAGTATAAATACAGTCCTTAAAGCATTTTGAGAAAACAGCACAGAAAGTCCTCTAGATATGAGCTAGTTCTGTTCAGAGTGTAGGTTCGAGTGTCCAAAAAAAGTCCAACATAGTTAGCCAATGAGCCTCCAACACCTGATCTCGGCCACGTCCCAATTCAGGAGCCACATTTTTCGAATTGAGACACAGCTGAACGCGCGTGTGTGCGTGTGTGCGTGTGTGTGTGTACCTGCTGGCTGGGGAACTGGCAGAGCACAGAGGTGATGTTGCTCGCGTATTGCGCCATCTCCTTCTTGATAGCCTTCTCTACAGCGGGTGGGATTCGACCCGATACGCTCGTCATGATGTCTTGCAGCTCCAGCAGGGGCAGCGAGGGGTCACGCAGGGTCTTCATCAGACGCTCCACCCACTCCTTTAGCTGGGAAACACGCACACAGTAGTTTTAACTCCTGTTCAAGTTTCATTTACTTGTAGTGGTTTGGCTTAATAATTAATGCTTTTAATAAATTATTATATAATCATGTGTTTTGTGTGTATCGTACCTTGGCACTGAAGAAAGGCTCAGGAAGGCAGTAGCCACTCATGATGTGCACCAGGTGATCCAGAGTGCTGTGGAAGACACGGTGAAGCTTCTCTCCTCTCAGTGCCACTGCCTGAACACTGGGTAATGCCCCTGTATGCAGCTCGGCCTGTGCCCCATACACACACACATTGTCAGCTAATTATGGTAAAGAGGGTACTGGACCTACATTTAACACAGAGCTAGGGTATTAGGTATCAATAATAACCTGCTTTTAATTCAACACAAGTAGTTCTAAAAATCAAACTTGCAAAACAACAATTAGATTTCTGTGTATAAAGCAGAATTAATGATTTAAAGCAAGAGTATACGACTTGGGAATTTGGAGACCTCTCTGGTGGAAATAAGGTGTAGCAAGCAATTCACATTAGAACGTTATATAACGTCAGTATCGAGCCATACATATCAGTTGGCTAATAACAGCCAATAAATAACTTGCATACCTTTTTATTAGATTTTTTTAACAAATTAAAACAACTTAAAAACACTATTACTGCATCCAAAACAGTTTTACTTTAGAGACACCTCTGGTGAAACTAGGTACTGCAAGCAAGTCACAAAAGGACATCATGTAAAATCAGCTGCACTCCAAGCTACACAGTTTGTACTTAGCCAATTGTTTTTAAATAAAACATAAGCTGGAACATTAAATGCTGAATGAACGCCGCTGTACCTGCTGCACTCTGCTCGGATCGTCCAGCTGCAGTTTTGCGATAACGCAGCCCGGCTCCAGCACCGCTCCTGCTCTCTTAACGTAGTGAATACAACCAGACTCCGCTGCTGTGAGTGTCATCACCATCTTCATTACCTGTGTTCCACACACACAAAATTGTTGTCAGACTGAATGATAACTCTCAAAAGCTTTGCACGTGGGCATACACAATGGCCACACACCTCGATTTCAGCATAGCATTGTCCAGCGAACACATGGCCACCATCCTCCACCGTGTACTGGATGAGTTTGCCGGCAGACGGTGAGCGCAGCAGCGACGGATCATTCTCCTTCTCAAACACGCAAGTCTTATTGCCGATGGTAATTCGGTAACTACGGGAACAGAAAGCGCATGTGTGCAAAGATGACAAAACAAACCTGATGGTACCTCATCATTCAAAAAAAAAAAAAAATGCATCGAAGCTTAAAGCATTTGGGGAATTGGCGGCCTCTCTGGTTGAAATCTGTTACTGCAAGCAACTTGCAACACAACAGCAAAAACATAAATATTGAATTTAACTGATCTCACCGGTCCACCTCTTCCTTCATGTAGGTGGTGTAGCTGTTGCCATCATAGGACAGCAGGAGGCCTCCGTCGCTGAGCCGGTGCACGTCTACCTCCACCGATGAGGCGTTCATAATCAGCACGTAGGAGTTCGGTGATTGGCGTGTCACCTTCAGGACGTACTTGGTGCCCTCATAGATGAGCTCGACGTCAACCGTGTTCAACAGAGTGTGAGCTGCCAAAACCTGACCCCTTCAGACCGAACAACAACAACAACGACGAGCATTTAGTGGTTCATTTGGTTAAGTGTGCAGCCATCCTGATGGTGTTGGAGGTTGGTGTGAGTATGGCTCACCTCTCCAGGGAATGCAGGAAGTTGGACACACTGTTCCTAAAGTTCACATCGGCCACATGTAGCGCTCCACTGACTATCCCCAGAATGGTGTCTGGCCGCTCCGCCTTGAAGACAGACACGGAACGAGAAAAACACCTTCGTTGTTCTTCCACAATTCAGGCTAAATCCAACAACAGTGAATGTTATCAAGATTTATTGATGTGGCACACCTGCATTTTCTCCGAAATGAGCCGATCCAGCCAACCAGTGTCGATGCTGTTGTGCTGGAAGCTCTCAGTCTCCAGCAGCTTGATCAGATACTCCACTGTCGTCCTAAAGTCTCCTCTAATGGAGAGCTCCTTTAGAGCCACCACCATGTTCCTACCAAAAAAGGGGTCTTTTTTTAAAAGTCTCTGCTCACTGTGGGTGTACATGGGTAGAGGGTTTGTACTTACGAGATGGCCTCCTCTCTGTTTTCCCCCCAGGAGAAGCAGTGACCAAACTGGGAGTCAGCAAATTCATGCAGCCCCCCTGCGGCGGCCACGCTGAAGTAACCCCACACATTCTTGTTGCTGCGGAAGTTCAGCTCCTGCACTGTACCCGAGCTTGGCTTAAAACCCTGAGATGCACATACATTTATATTTGCGTCATGCAAGACGGCGAGGGGGGAAAGTCGCAGCTCTACAATAACACACAGTAGCACACAAACAAACCTCATCGGGGTTCTCGCTGGTGATCCGGGCTGCGATGACGTGTCCACGCGGACAGGGGGTGGTGCAGAGTGCCTCAAAGTCGATGGGTGAGTCTCCCCATGGCTGCATGCCATACAGCATGCGGATATCCTTGATGCGGTGCAGAGGGATGCCCATGGCAATCTGAAACGTACCAAAAAGGCTTGCTGCAAAGTTCTGTTTCATGTGATCTGTGGCCCCAATCTAGACATCCTACTAAAAAATGCAGCAGAGAGATAGAGCAAAGCAGCTGCTGGTAACTCACTACACACTCCCTACAAAAGAATAAAAACATGCACCTGCAGCTGGGCGGCAGGCAGGTTGACATCTGCAACCATCTCGGTGCAGGGATGTTCCACCTGTAGGCGTGGGTTCAGCTCCAGGAAGTAGAAGCTGCCGTCCTGACTGTAGAGGTACTCCACCGTTCCCGCACTCATGTAGCCAACCATTTTAGCCAACTGCACTGCACACTGAGACACAAACAGGAACAACAGTTGGTAAATGCGAGCGCAAAATCAACTTGCGTCTTTAATAAGTATCCCATAATAAGTCTAGGATCACAAAGGTTTCAATATAGTACGGATTGGTCCAGACAGTATGGCACAGGATGCTGGCCCATTAGTAGGATGGTTAGGGGTCGGTGTAGTAACACCACAGGATGAGAATCTACCTGGCTTCCACTCCCTCAGCAGTCCAGCATTCAAGAGAACTGTGCCAGCAGAGCAACCAGCTTTTTAAACCCACTCTTCATGAGCATTGCCATCTGTGTGGGCACGAGGGATCAGACAAGCTTGCAACCTTAACAGACACCATGATATGATCCCTCCTCTCCAAGAAGCAGTGGGCTGTTCCACCAAATGTATGGTCTGTTGGTCTAGTACAGCTCCTTGCTATGCCCCCCCACACGTTTGATCCCTCAGGAGGCACTTCCCAGGACTCAAACCCAAGTTGCTACAGTTGAGTTAACTCCCCACGGTTGCCAGGGAAGGTCTCTGGATAAAAGTTTCATAAAGGCACCCCAAATCAAGATGGGATTTGAACCTAAGCCCTCAGGACCTGCCAGTTCTTACAAACAGAGCTCCCCTTCTGATTAATCCTGCTTATTTCACTTTATAGACTATCAGCTGTTTGGTTAGCTCTAATTAATGCGTCTTAATTTTAATACGTACTCTCTCCATGTTCTCAAACACATCAGCGGTAGCGATGGTCGCAGGCGCCTCCTCTATAATCTTCTGGTGCCTGCGCTGAACTGAACAGTCTCTGCCAAACAGCGAGATGGCATTGCCGTACTGATCGGCCAGGATCTGGACCTCCAGGTGGCGTGCGTGTTTGGCAAGGCGCATGACGAAGATGGGCGAACCAGGGACCTCCGTTTGGACCTGCGGGTGAAAAGTAAAATTTTCAATAATGGTAATTCCAGCAATGTTCTTATTCCACTCCATTGCGCTTCATACTGACCTGTCTGAAGAGGTTCGGAAAGTCGTCGGCAGCATTAACCTTGCGGATTCCCTTCCCTCCTCCACCCTCCGATGCCTTGATCATCACCGGATACCCGACCTTCTCCGCAGCCTGTCGAGCACAGGACAGGGCTAATGTAGGTGAACAACTAACAGCACAACTTCTCCGAGCAATACAGTGAACATCAGTACCTTAAGACCAGCTTCCACATCCTGGATGCAGCCCTGCTCATACAGATCGCTGGGCACATTTACAATTCGCTTCTTCTGGTCGCTTTCTGACCAATCAACCATTAGTCCTGTACACACAAGTAGCAATTAACTGAGCCCCCAAATCTCTCCCTAATTTCTTAATCCCCAGTACCCCACTACATGGCAACCCGTTCACCAAGAAAGGGGGCCATAAGCTAGCAAGTGCCAGCATCATTTTTCAGAGGCAGAATGCAACCTCTATGGTGGAACAGCATATGAAGCTCTTTGGATCTTAGCCGGTCACTCCGACGCCCAGCAGAGGTCACTGTTGCTGCAGCAGGGAGATGTGCCTCTTTGACCTTGCCTCCCAAAGACTTGGATAACTTTGCCCATGCTGCTCCCAGTACATAATCATTGCGGACAAGGCGATGGACAGACTAATATGCCTGGTGGTGCTTTCGAACCAAGCAGCACATACAGTTATGATTGGCCATCTCTCAGGCAAGGGAGTACAGACAGGGTATTATCCCCTGGTGCTGTAACAGCAGCTCTGTGATGGAATGGCGTCCCGTTCAGGATACGCTTATGCCTGGGCACTGTGCTCCTAAGCAGCCAGAGTCCCATGATGCAAAATGCCTACTTCAGAATTCAGTCCAAGATAAAACTGAGCAGACCTGTGCCACTCCACGGCAACGTCGGTATGCCAGCAGTCTGAGCCACAATGGAGGAGGCGATCTTGTCTCCCAGAGCCCACATGGCCTGGCTAGGGGGACCTGCAAACAAATACAAGTCAGTTTCCAATTTTATTGGCTAATAAGCAAAGACAAAAGCAGAAAATTCAGGAGCCTGACCTATGAAGGCGATGCCATTCTTTTGGAGCAGCTCCGGGAGTTTAGGGTTCTCACTCGCGTGACCCCAACCAGCCCAAACTGCCTACAGCAGGCAAACACATTTAGTTAAGTAACTGTCTGATAACACTAATTATTAATATTACAACACAAAGAGATTATAAATAAATTATAATCTGTTGATTTGGTGAGGTCCAAAACAATAGCCCACCCCTACCCAGTCAGGTGTCCCATACAAGCACGACCAGCTGTGTTTGATTGAGGCTAGTCCTAAAATCTGGGATAGAACAGTGCCCCTCCACCCCATCCCCAAGAGCACACCACCCCGACTACTTCCTAGCACTCCCCTGGCAAACTTAAACGATTTAAAATATCTTGTTAAATTCAATGTGTATGTAATTCTTAGGTTCTCAAACTGGTGCCCATGTAGATCAGTTCATAAGGTGGTGAGCTCCCTGAACCAAGAATCCAAGATCAAGTACCTGAACCGGAATTCGCTTTGCAATGTCCAAAATGAGCTCCACATTGGCATAGTTGTTATTGTTCGTTCCTCCAGGGACTGGTACGTAATGATCTGCCATTTTTATGTACTCTGTGTTTAGGACAAAAAAATTTAAAAAAATAAATAATCCCCAAAAATCATTAACATACAATCAATGCCTCTGGATTTGCTGCATGAACTTAAAAATTGGGCATTTGTTCGCTCACCAGCGTTGGCCTTCAGGTCCTCAGGGGTGACCATGACGACAAAGCGAATAGCACGCTCATTCCGGAACATCTCGTATGCCCAACGGCGGATGGAGCGCATGCACTTTACGGCGGCAATGCCATTGTTAGCAATAAGCACCTGCAATGCCAACATATTAACTTACTGGAATGAGAGTCTGATGCACTTTAGCGTTTATCGCTTGCTAGACGCTCTCAGAATTACCTTCTCGATAACTTTGTTTCCTCCAAAGCGGGTGACGAACTCAGCAGGCGAGG
The DNA here is from genome assembly GCA_033118015.1 of Loricariichthys derbyi. Taxonomy (NCBI): domain Eukaryota; kingdom Metazoa; phylum Chordata; class Actinopteri; order Siluriformes; family Loricariidae; genus Loricariichthys; species Loricariichthys derbyi. Next base: position 556,321 of record JAVSBU010000093.1, on the reverse strand, counting down.
CCACGGTGAAGTCCCTCTGCAGGTCTATACGTCTGCGTTCACGGCCCTGCTTCACCAGGTGCAGCCCTGACATACTGGGCCTTAAATTAAATCGGAACAAAATCAACCAGGCAATCGAGGCATTGTAAACACGCAAACAGCAAAATTACTCAAAAGTGAGCAATGTGTTGGGCCACCACGAGTCAAGCAGAACCACTGGAATATATTTTATAGAGGGGTTAAGGTGGGGAAACAAGCGGAGTAAGAAGAACTGCATCTTTGCAACACGGCGACCAGCGTTAACTGCGCTCATTTTTCATAGTTTCTGCACGCATCAGCAGCTTCATCAGCATATTATATTCCCATTCTTGAAGGTTTTCGTCTCTCAGAAACGGTATCCGGTAATCGGAAAGCTATGGCTTTATGATTTCTACTTTGCAGACATCCAGTAATCTCACAGATGGGTGTAAATTTCAAATGTAATGATTAAATAATGAAATTCATTTCCTTTAGCATATCCTATGTTTCAGAGTCTCACTAAAAGTCTCTGGTAGCCATTTTGTGGATGCCGCATTTAATTCCAGGGTTGCCAGATCCACCGAGAGAAACGACCCTAAAAAAATGTCTCTTAGAATATGCAGACCTGGCAATTATATTATATTATAGACAGACAGAATTATACACATTTCTGTATAATTCCTTCATGAAAACAGACATATGCTGAAGGATTTGGTTGTTACCTTCCATTGTTTGTTGCCTGCTTTGGCCTCACATACGGAAAGCAAAACGTTCCTCTGTGCATTTCTGATAAACAATAAACCGATTCCAAGTCTTCCAGCATCCCTAGCAGTCTACGCATTAATGTCTGGATGAAATCAGTGCCCTATTATAAGCTTTACAGCAAGGTATAGGAGAGGGTAAAGAGGAACGCTACAGAAGAATGGGCCCTGTTCTCCTGGAATGTGAGCCGAAGTGGCGAGTGCATGCAGTTCACTGAATTCAGCACGACCTCGCGTTGCTTCATCGCTCGTCTGCTGGCAAATGCATGGGCTCACTGAAATTAGGGCATGGTGTGATCCTCCCTACAGAAGGACACTCTACAGCCAGCTTTTTGGACAGACCTGCTTATTGCTTAAAGAGCAAATTTAGCACAAAACTATTTTCACCACTGAATCCTAATAAAATCAATATCATAAATCTGTCAACAAAGTGAAATTTAAATCTATGGATTTTAAGAAAAAATTAATTTTTGACCAGCTCTGCTCTGAAACGGAAATGCAGATTGCGCGCTCGGCAACTTTCGGAGAGATGACGTAGGCGGCGGCCATTTTTGATAGCTAGTGTGGTTGATTGTAGTGCAAACAAAACGAAATGCTAAACTATTGTGTAGTTGGAGATTGCACGAATGTTGCCAACAGATCTTTGGGAATATCAACGTATACTTTTCGAAAGAATGGAGCCATTAGACGTGGTGAGTATAGCCAGAACCATACGGGACACAAAGACAAAGTTCTACTGTAATACAGCCAGCAGCAAACTTCTGATTCAGGATATATTAAATTAAATTGTTCATGTTTGTAATCAATTGATCGGAAAGAGATCAGAATTGGATGTCTACATGGTTATACACCAGTACATTGTGAAGCCTGTATTAGCTAATAGCCTGTTGCTAATTCCGGACAGGTAAGAACCCGATAAACAATTTTTAAATACATTTTTACTCGTCTAAACATATAAAACTATTAAAATGGACTTACCAATTTTTTACGATACTGAAGTAGATTTCTGGGGTCGGCTAGAGTAGACTTCTATGATGATCTATTTCCTCGCTCTTATGTAATCCATCCATATAGCATTTAGCACGTCTGCTCTACCCAAATTACAGTATTCATCTTCTAATCATGATTCGGACACTAAAAGGTGCACCTCATCCTCAGATTTAAAGTAAAAAACGCTGTAATACGACAAGCTCTATGCTGCTATTCATTTGAGACCCGTAACCACAGAATGAGTTGTGTTGTGTAGCAAGTCGTGAAGCCGGCTGAATCCCAAATGGCTTCTTGCTTCCTAGAGTAGTGCACTGAAACGTACACTATGTATAGTCCATAAGTCTCTTATTCACTGCAATATTGTACGGTATGACAGAAGAAATATTTTGACCCCGGGGAGAGGATAAGGCATATTTAAACAAGCAACGGTTCTTACACTTTATAGCCTATGTAGTACCCTGTAAATAAACTTCGTTTGTGTTTGAAATGGAACCCAGAGAGCGCCATCTGTGAGGTTTTGGATCCCTTTGTGAACGTCATCTCCGTTTTGCAAAGGTGTTTTAGGATAGCTGTGAGAATTATCTAAAAAAATTATATTTTTTAACAATTATAAGGTACACTAATCTCCATCCGACCGCATGACATTATTATTTGTTATATAAAGAATCAGAAACGATGATTAGATGATATTTACCAAAATACGTTAAATTTGCTCTTTAACATGGCTCTTACTCCTGAGCAACACGATCTCTTCCATGGTACAACTGCATCCTGATAACGTAGTTTTAAGGTACATCAGACTTTTTTTTAAAAGGTGCATAAACTTTTTCAGGAGAATACAAAGTGCTGGTGCAGTGCAGTGATGGACTGAACGTTATCTGTCTCCATTATGGGTTTTCTATCAAACCCACAGCCCTCTGATTAGTAGTACAGTGGTGACTCAGTAGTTAAGACAATGTCCTAAACGCCTTGCTGGAATAAAATACATTCTTAAGCTTCCTTTTACTTTAAAGCTGAATGTAAGCTTCCATTATAAGCAAGTTTAGTCAATGGGTTTCTTTCCCCCTTGGGATTTTGATGCAAAGGGGGTACACGGACTGCCCCTATCACCCACCACAATTGTTACTGCATACAGAAGGTCTCGGAGTGGTAATAAAAAGATCTAAAAGGTCCTCAAGAAGAGTTCAGATTCACTCATGACAAAGTTTTCACACTGACTCACTATATTGGGGCCCAGAAAGGGCAAGAACTAGACGATTTTACACTCCTTAACCCACTCCTGTACCATCACAGATTCTGAAAGTGACCCCAATCCTTTTCTCTGCAAGAAATGCAAAGCCTGGTCCTGGAGGTGATCATACATACGATTTGGGTACTTCATTTTTACCTACCAAATCTCTAACTGCAACATGTGTGAGGGCAGAATTGTATGAGAAAGGACAAAAAAGCCTTATAGCAAGTCCTGCAACAGGTATGTTTTCATTGAAATACAAAAGCTCCCACTCTCTTTTTTTTTTTTTGGTATTTCTTGGGAAAATACATTTATGAACATTACTTAATACACACTGACCTTTACACCACAGTTCTCAGATTTCCATTAGAAATGCAAAAACACAAATGCTGAAAAATTACTTAGAAAGGAAGGATTACATTTGATTTACATAATTTATTAAACCCCACAAGAGTTAACTTCATAAGTTAATACTGTATTATGATATGAAGTTTTTGGAAGAGTAACCAAGGCCATGCAAATCAATACCTATTGGAATGAATTTTCAGTACAGTACACAACACCGTACATTTTTATTCTAGCACAGAACAAAATTAAAATGTTCCCTTTAAAATATGACTTGGTAGATAAAACAATTAAAAATATTTATTTGCTGAAATGATTGACAAACACACGAACTAGTAGTGAATAAATCACTAAGAATAAGAATCTGGTACTTAAATACTGCCACTATCTACCTGTGAATAACTCAAACCAGTTTACTAGCAATTAAACTGATACAGGATTGGGGTTAAACAAGGGGCGAATTTTTGGAAGTGCAAAAACTACGATGTTACAAAAACGGCAAGTAATCAGATCAGAATAATTACTATTAGATACACGGAATTATGCATAACATTTCTCTACAGAACTGAACCACTGCCCTTTGTATTCAAGTTAATACGTTTCCTGTTTCTTTGGATTTTTTGTGTAAACTAATACATTTTAATCATCTAAAGTAGCAGAGCTCTTTTATATCTCAAACATTACATAACCCCACCCATGATGCAAATTCTGAACGTTATCTAAACGAGCCCAAATCTAATAATTGTGATAACATTAGCAAACACTTTGCAAGCCGAGGCAGAAGTGAACTAACCTCATGTTGTGTAAGAGTCCGTCCAGGCTTTCGAAAGCGCCCTCCGAGCTGAGTGAGGCCGGAGACAGAGAGCGATCCTTCTCCTCCACCAAAAGCTCCACCCTCGCTGCAGTCTCGTCCTCGGAGTTGTCCTCTGAGATGGAGCCGATGATGAAGTGCGAGGAGGCTGGAGGCTTCTCTGACTTGGGTTCTTGCTCCGCCATGGTCGGGCGACACTGGCAGGCTCCAAACACTAAGGAGAGGGAGCGGGACAAATTATTTTAAGCTAATCAATCAAAGTAATACTGTCATTTCTCAATGATATTGCAGCATATCTGTGAGCGTGTTCAAATTATGGAAAGCGTATAGAAAAAAGTTTTTGTATTTTTTTTTGTATAAACCTTTATCCAACACCCCTAGACTTCTATTGCAACTTCTTTTACCCTTCCTTTCTCAGTACAAAGAAATGAAGTGAAATCACCATCTATGCTGATCACCAAAAAGTTACAGATGCTGTAAACAGGGAATAGATAAAAATACGCAGTATTCCTTGAACAGATGGCCAAACTGAACTTAACAGTGCTGTAGAAAGTGGTACCCCCTGATGATACCCTCCACTCTGGATGCTTTCAGGTCCACGAGTACGTCCAGAGTGTACAATTTTCAAACTGAATACACTGATATCCTTTCAGCCATCTGATCCACCTACGTAAAAAAAACCTCTGCCTCGTTTTGTCAGAAGTCTGGCCACTTATTGGCTGGAGAAATCTCTAAAAGGGGGTCAATTTGGAAAGAGCTGTGGATCCATCACCATTGAATGGCTTACGTTCAAGGTTATCCCGCTTGGCTAACGTCCAGCATGGGTAACGGCATGAAAAAGTCAAGGTTGTTTCTAAAATTTAGACTTAACCTGGCACTGTTGCTGTCCAAGTCTGTTACAGAAATGTTATTAATATTAAATGTTATTAATAAACGTGCATGCTCTCCTGTATGGTTAATTCTAACACACTGGTTTTATCTCAGAGTTGCTAACACAGATCCTGCAGGCTATTACCAGCTCTCTCAATTAGCTTACATTGTATATAACTTTCCGTAAGAAAAATTGCATGCTGACCTGAATAATTTGAACAAAAAATAAAAAATGAAGCAAATAGAGGTCGTAGACATGAATCTAATCAGCTCACAATATCCCTTCTTTAATGCATGTTAAGTATATTCTGAAAAATATGACTTGTGTGACTTCTGACTTCAAACAAATGCAAGTTAGTTTAGCCACACTAAGCTGGCTGTACTGCCATAAAGTTGTTTATATGGTTTATTCTCACAACCGTGATTAACACCACAAAGAACATGGCTAGAGCCATGACGATCATGAATCAAACCAAAAAGACTAAAATCAGAAAACCCCATGGACAGAACCACATCGACCATGGAAAGAACCAAGAAGATCAACGATAGAACCACAATCATACTGTTCATGGTTTATCATACTGTTTGTGGTTTATCATTGATCTTCTTTGTTCTTTCCATGGTCTTTGTGGTTCTAAGACCATGGAAAGAACCAAGAAGGTCAACGATCAACCACGAACAGTATGATAGAACCACAATGACCACGGAAAGAACCAAGAAGATCAATGATAAACCATGAACAGTATGATAGAACCACAACGGCCATGGAAAGAACCAAGAAGATCAATGATAAACCATGAACAGTATGATAGAACCACAAAGACCAGGGAAAGAACCGAAAAGATCAATGATAAACCACAACGAC
>JAVSBU010000093.1:494843-505791 GCA_033118015.1 Loricariichthys derbyi | reverse complement strand
TATATAATACATTATATTTGAGTTAAAGCTTAAACTTTATTGATTTAAAAAGTAATATTGTTAATCATTAATTATAGCATATTTAAGTAAAAACTTATCAAAATCAGAGGTACCCAGTATAGGTGTTTTCATTTTTCTGTGAGCAGCAGAAGGGCGTCTTCAACACTTCAAGAAAGCATTTACATTCGGCTTGTCCGTTTTTGTTCGCTGCTGCCAAATCTCCTTTTGACCCTTTTTGTAAATGGGAGGTAATGTGCAATAGCAAAATAACATGGCCTTACAGTGCCAGTAACCAGGAGAACTGGACTTCATGGGTGCCAGTGGACACAAAGCTGGCCTTTACAGAGCCAGTTACCTGAAATGCAACTTTCTAACTGGCTTACCTCACCTTCCCAGGGGTGGGATATGAACCAGAAGGGCTGAGATAGGTTTGTTGCTGTGAGGTCTGTCAGTTACTTGTGTGTTTACAGTTCACTGGCACCATTACATCCAGTATCTGGGTGTTAGTGTGTACAGTAGTTCCGCCACAGATGGGTTCCTGAGTTTTATCCATTCATTCTAGAAGGATGCAGCAGATTTATTAGCTGAGTAGTAAAGCATCAGATCCTCCGTTCTCAGCCTACCAGAAAGAAGAAGGGAGTCTGATTCCCAGCTCAGACAAGGCCACCAAACATTAGCCAGACCACCAGGAAACTGAAGCACATTGCATCAAGCTTTGATTATCTCAAAACCTTGCCAAGGCTATATTTAACAGCTCCCATAAAGAGTGAACTGAATTTGGAAAGAGGCTGCCCCCACAAGAAGTGTTATTGAGACACTAGTACATTGTGATTGAAGGCCACTCACTGTTGGCCGCTACGACTGAAAACGAAGAATCTGATCTCCTAGAATGCTATCATAATTCATTCTTTTCTTCTGTCATCCCCTGAAAGTATTGTTTGCTGTTTTGTTGTCACTCTTAATCCTCGATCACGGCTTATTCCTCCGCAACTGATACGCGGATCGATAGTTCCATCACCGAAATGGACTCTAAATAGTGGCTGATCTAGTAATGCGCCGGCTCTCCGCACCCAGCATCTGTTCTCGTCAGTGACTGAGGGAGTTCGACCATTTTTCACTATTTCATTCAACCATTTCATTAATCTTTCCAGGGAGGATCCTGAAATGAATTACTACGAAACTGCTAGATTATGTGGAAAAGAACATTGTTATATATAGATAAGACATGTATTTACTAAGCCTTTTTTGGATCTTGTATGGACAGTGAGTGTAAGTTCATCATGAAATGTTGTAGCTACGTTTACAATAAATTTGTCACATAGGTAGCTCACCCATAAACTCCTGAGCTACTAATAAGGTTGTGTTTTGAAATCCGGTTCCTGTTAAAAAAAACTGAATTTTGATTTTATTTATCGGTTCTACCAAAACATTTTATGCTTCAAATACACGGTCATGATTAGTGCAAAACTCCATTTGTATTAAGGAGGCACCTACTGGTATGCTGTGCAATCACATACATCATCACATAGCTTTGTTTTGATATGCTCTGCTGAAGCATAAGTGGAAGAAGGAGGTTCAAGAGCTCTTAAAAGTCCTCCATTTAGAGAGAAAACGAAATGTGAACAAAGTGTGCCTTGATGTACTAAGACTGATCTAGGAATACCAAACTTCTCTCACTTATTACTGGTCATAAATACTCTCTTACTGCTGAAACGACCAATATGTGGCCCAAACGTAAAGGAATCATTTTGATGATATGTTTTTCCCATTTAAGCCTATTATCAGCAAAAAGCTTTAATAGGAGTGAAAATGCTTACTGTCCTTTGGGGTCACAGGTTCGTTCTTTCAGCAGCAGAGAGGAGAGAGCAGGAGTGATTGCACTAGTCAAATGACCCATACTTTGGGGGATCACCTAGTGTGAGCATGCTCTTAGCCATGACCAAACTTGTCTGCATGTGGTGATCTACTCAGCAGGAAAGCACCTCCGGGAATGGTGTCCCTGGTCCCTGCAGTAGTGGGCAATGGGCTATTAGACCATTGCACCCTCCAAAAAACCATAACTAGTCCTTTATGTGGCAAACATACCACTTGCAGCTTGAATTCCACACAGTAAACAGGCTTCCAGGACAAAAAGTGTCTTTCACACTTGTTTGGTGCACCTACACCAACAGGACCATCAGTTGTTGGACAGACTTTGAGGTGAGCTCAAAGTCAGGCACACTCACGTCTGTTCTGATACTCAACGCTCTCTGCTGAAAAGCTTATTCAAATAATATACACGTGGCTGACAAATGAGGGCCTGGTACAAACCTGACATCCCATGGCCTCTGTTTGGGGGGCGCACTGCGGAACAGCGGCGGGACTTCTTCCAGCTTCCAGGAATGTAAATCACAGTGACCCATTAGCACTTGAACTGGTGTCTGCCAATGTGTGCACGTGTACGCGTGTTGTATATGATAGTCGTCTCATCCATCTCTTTTAATGCTCCGTGTCAAAGCTAGGAGCCATTATCTCCTCAGTCCTGTCTAAACACGGGGTGGGGGGCTACGCAGCTGTGTCCGCACACACACGCCTGCGACTACGTGTCTATTTATTCACGCTGGCACGTCTGCATTTACAGTCGTGAACGAGCCGCACATGCACTTCTCTGTTTTTCACACGAGCAAGTCCACGCCATATAAATAGGCAACTTTCTTTGGTGCCAAGAAAAACAGGCAGACGTGACGTCCACTCGATTTTTTTTCTCATGAGTGAGCACAAATGTTTGCACGCAACCCCCCCTTTATTGGCTATTTCTGGACATAACCAAGCACCACCAAACATGGCTGTTTGCGATCAAATTCAATGGTTCTTCTCTGCAGTTCTAGTATCAGCAGACAGGTTGGATCTATAATATAGATGCTGGTGGGAAGGAAACAGTAACCTCCGAACTTTTGTGATCCATTTGGCCCAGACCCTCATCGTCTCCTCTCGGGGGACCTTCAGTTTCAGACTGGCAGCATGACCTCCATTCCCAGGACCACTGCTTTCCCCAGATCTCCCTTCCATAAGGGCCTGGGAAAGCAGCCTCATGTTTTTTAACTGTTTTTCAATAGAATATGTACAGATTTCATTTACTATACTGAGAGACTCAGCAGGTAAGGCTTGAGGTTTGGCTTCTATAGGTAGAATTGCAAACCACCAGTGTGATTGTCAATATTTGCTTCTTTGTTTGTCTGTACTATAGATGGCTGTTGGACTATTTGGATGCTGTACTTCCAAAACTACCAGCATTTGAGTGACACCTCTAGATCTGCATTTCCTGAAGGAACTAAAACAGTGCTTGAGATAAGTCAAATAGAAAATGTGGGTTAGTGGCTCAATAAATCTGGCCACATATGAGTTTGTGTCTTAGTACATTTGGCCACATATGAAGTTGCGTCTTAGTACATTTGGCCACATGTGGGTTTGTGTCCCAATACTTTTGGCAACATGAAAGTTTGTGTCCCAGAACGTCTAGCCACATGTGGGTTTGCGTCCCAATACTTTTGGCTACACATTATTTTGTGTCACACTGCTTTTGGCAACATGTGGATTTGTGTCCCAATACTTTTGGCAACTTGTGGGTTTGTGTCCCAGTACTTTTGGCCACACATGGCTTTGTGTCCCAATACTTTTGGCCACTTGTGAGTTTGTGTCCGAGTGCATTTGGCCACATGTGGGTTTGTGTCTCAGTACTCTTAGCCAAATGTGGCTTTCTATCCCAATATTTTGTGACATGCAAGTTTGTGCCTCAGTACTTTTGGGGACATGTGGGCTTATATCCTAATATTTCCAGGGAAAATATTTTATAATTTGTGATCCAAAACCACTACAGTTTGAGTGAAATAATAAAGGTTTTCAATAAAGGTCCCAGACGTAGACAGATCACCAAGACATTGGATTTGTGCCAGCTCTTACCCTCATGTCAAGTCTAATGCTATCTTGTTTCACATCAAGCAGTTCTAGGGACTAATCACTAAAGCAACTCTGGGTCTTACATTGGTTAATAACACCTATGTAAATATTCTGACAAGAAATAAAAAGCTTGCAAAGGCCACAGGTAAATGAATCTGTGGTCTCAATCTCCTCCATTTCATGGTTCTCACTCCTCACTTGCTCTGGTTCTGTTTCTTAATGAAGCCCCAAAGTTCCCACGCTTCATATATTTACCCAGAGCTATTTTAAAATGGGTTGAGCACAAAGCTGTGTGAAAAGCTCCCTCTTTCTGTCTTCCTGTGCCTTGACTGACTTGTTGCCATGTAGCACGAGAAAATAAATGTGAGAGAATGGACTGTGGAAGCATGATGTTTACAAAAATATAGGCAATTAGACAAGACTCCTTTTGGAGTCTTTTGCATTGATGGATCACCTAAGAGGTTCTGACATAAGTTAGACCCTGACATAGATTGTAGCTAGAACACAAAATTAAGAGGAGCTTGTCTTGGTTGATTAGTTGGGAAACTGAACCAATGTTTTAAAGGCTAAATCAGTCCTAAGTTGCCTCATGTGTTGGAAACAGTACAGAAAACTTAAAACAGGACTCAAAGAGGTCCCAATTTTGCGAAAACCCCAGTACATGAATAAGATGTTTGCACAACTTCTGCATGTTTTTTTCTATCCTGACTCAATCCAGTTTAGTCTTCCTATATAACTCTCTTTGCTCCAAAACAACAAACACTGACTTTTCTGGAGGAAGCAGTTTCAGTTTGGACAGGACAGCACTTTGAAAATGTGAGGCAACCCAAAGAAATACAACTGACAAGCAAAAATAAAGAGAAGCACAGGTTTCAGCTGTAGGGTGGCATGGCGGATCAGTGAACAGCACTATCACCTCATAGCTCCAGAGACCTCGGTTGGAGTCCCGGCCCGGCTGCTACCTGTGTGGAGTTCAGTACTAAGTGCTCAGTAATGTTCCCAAGCACATTAAACCCCCAAAGTATGGTTCGATTGACCAGTGTTCTGCTGACAAGGCCCACTTAAATGGACGGGCACAATTCAGTCACACTTGGGCACAGTACATATGGTGGTTGTCCATCGGATCCGATGATGACGTATGTATTTTGCAGCTCATCGATGTACACGAAGCTGGCTCTGCAATCCTTGTCTGGAGGCGCAGAGTCTTGAACAGTGGGGGCATTGGAAGTCCGTTGCTGTGATCACTGCTGAAGCAGCTCTATGTCGCTTTTCTCTGGCATAAGAGAGCTTCCGGCGCCCTACTTCTTCATAGTTGGCAGCAGCTTTGAGGATTAAAGCCCTCCATTCTGGTCTATCCAAAGCACGCTTCTCTAACTCCTTTGGCTTGATGTCACACCACTGTACGTTTGCTTTAACAATGTCTTTGTATCGCAGCTTTGGGCGGCCTTTGTTTCTCTTGCCGAGCTGGAGCTCTCCGTACATCAGACATCTTGGCATTCTAAACTCCTCCATTCGGACGACATGCCCCACCCATCGAAGCTGAGTCTTGATGAGCATGGACTCAATGCTTGTGGAGTTGGCACGCTCCAGGACCTCCAAGTTGGTGATGTGGTCCTGCCATCTTATTCCGAGTATAGAACGGAGAGCTCGTAAATGGAAGTACTCCAACTTTTTGATGTGTCTGCGATATAGTGCCCATGTTTCACAGCCATAGAGGAGGGAGGGGAGTACCACTGCATTGTAGATCTTTAGTTTTTTTGATAGGCGAATACTGTGTTGGCTGAGCGCTCGGTACATATAGTGTGATGCTAACTATGCATGGGTATGGAACATGTAGCCGAAAACGGGTGCGTTACTCCAACTCTGACTTTTTCCGACGAAAAAGCCATACAAGTACAAGTAAGTACAAGCACGCTCAGGCCCAGAATGTTTAAACGCAATGTGAGCGCAGGCCAGCAGGGGGTGGGGATGTGGGGACAGTTGTGCTCTGGCACGGTATAAGGCAAACAGGCATAGTGTGAGGACAGGCATAATGTGGGTTTCATCTTAGCACTCCAGTTAATTGTGCATGCGTTCCCGAAGACCTGTGTTATGTCAGTGTCACTGAGTGGCTGATTGTCCGTGTGCATGACCTACACCCTGTCTATACAGACTGTAGCTGTTAGAAACCGGACCCAAAACCATGCCCCCAAACTCCATAATTCTAAACCTAAACTGGGAAGAGTGCATACGGAAAAGAGCCTGCGAGAACTCAGCAGTGTTACCACAATTACAAAGATGCTCCAGTAACTATATAGTGTTTACCAACTCTGAGACACTGGGCAGTATCGAGACGATGAAATGATGCAGTGACTCTTCAGCTATGCTATGAGCAACCCAACTTGGACCAATAAAAAGAGAAACCTCAGAGCAGCACGCCTAAGAAGACTGCTCTGCTTCATGCCAGCTGCTCCTGACAGCGCTTTGAACTGATTAGATGAGATTAAACAGTGTCATTTATTTGCGTTCAGTAATGCCACATCAAGGGCGCCTAAAGGTCGAGTGCCTTGTTACTGGGTTTGGCTGATGAGAAGAAGCAGCATGGATCTGGGATCAGACGGCGTGGGGATGAGGGTCACGGCCAGTTCAACACAGCTGTCTCCAGAGAAAGGTCTTCCCTCATTTTTAGGGCCGAACTTACACGAGATCAAACAAACGCTGCCTTTCTCTGCATTATGGGGGAGAGACAGAGCGAGAGAGAGAGCGAGTGAGAGAGCGGCAGACCAAGTGGGCGCCTGTAACTGGAGCCAGGTCCAAGCAATTATCTCTGATAATTAGATCGCAAACCCAAAGCACACACACACACACACACACACAACACACACACACACACTCCCGGGCCGCCCCTGCACGGCAACTCAAAGACCTCTAATTCAGACTAGCAAGGGACATTCAAACATGGGGCCCAATTAGGAGGCCAAGGAGGCCATACAAACAGCTGGCCTTGGGTTCCGGAATGTACCACTTCACCTCATCTAATACTACCATAATAGAGCTGAACTCCACTCTGTGTGTGTGTGTGTGTGTGTGTGTGTGTGTGTGTGTGTGTGTGTTTGTTTTTAGAGAGAACCACTTGTGTGCCCCAGTCCAACGCAGGAAGAAGCATTAGCCAGACTGTATTCCGCTTGGAAGTAATTGCTGTGACCAAATAATAAAAGACTTGTACACGTCTGTCGCTCCGGACGAGGACAGAGAACGTAGAATGAATAAGCTATTCACCATCTGGAGGACTGGTCCAGAGAGCTGGAGGAAGTGTCCAGATTTCAGTACATCTTAGCACTTCTGATGACTTATTGATATGTTGTGGCCAATTTTCCGAACTTGGTCTGACTGGTGTGGGAGGGGCGGGGAAAGATCTGGGTTCAGCCCGGGTGAACGAGTGGGTCGCATCCAAATGCTGCACTGATGGAAGCCCTTACATCGGCATTTGCGTTGAAGTGGTCTCTCGGCATAAAATGAAAAGGGCACCCTGGGAATGTTTTGGTTAGTTTCATTTTCCCTCGTGAAAGAGACAAAGTTTTTACACTTGCCATGTAATAAAAAATTTGTACACAGTCTACTGCGGACACATTATCCATTCTGGTGGCTGCTGTGACTATGGTATGAACGTCGCCACAGTCGTAAAGTTGGGGACTGTGGAATTTCCGATCGGTAATTATAACATTTTGGCATTCATGTGCACTCATCTTGTACTTGGGAACTGGGACTGAAACCAGGGTAGCAAAATTCACACCAGATACTTTCAGCTCGCAACTCAGTGACTAAGAAGGGATTTAAAATTTGGAACGTAAAAGTCATGATATAGCGTATTAGCTCTGGCTTTTGCCTTGGAAATGCATAAAAATTGCTTGTCGTATCTTGTCTGTATTAGGATCCACGCCAGGTCTGCTCCGACTGGCATGGGCTGCTTGGCGTAGACATGATGTCAGAGCTCAACACAGCGAGGCATATACATTCTGCGCATGTGCGGCTAGCGATGGCAGACGTGGATAATCAAGTCCTTGCAGATTGGGTTCAGCTGTCACCGGCTACTTATGGCGAGTCATGCGAATCAGTCGTCGTGGGCAATAGGTAAAGTTAAGACCTTTACTACGTCTGTCGGACCGGCGACCATACTAGTTCGCCGTGGCCCAAGTAGCCGGTGTGGGGCATTAGATGGGGTTTTTAGTTGATGCGTGATCACCCTGTGCCCCCAAATGATCCACATGAGGATCACCGCTAGGGCATCCGATGCCACAGGTGGGTCTTCGCTTGAGCTTTGTGCCCTCGCTGTACCCTGCCGGCCCTTGCTTGGGCCTCCCCTTCGTCCCTGTGGTTGGCCAGTTCGGTACATCCGGCCGTAAAAACTTGTCCACGCGCTGTAGTTGGCCGGACCAGTAGGCCCGCCGAAAAACCAGGTCCACTTCACCTTGGGCGTGTCCTAGTCGTCACTGCGCGTTCTAGTCCCGTTCACCCTTGGGGGTTAACCGTTTAGGCTTTTTGGTTTTGTTTTTGGCTTTGCTTGTGTTGTTTTGCTTTCCTTTCTTAGTTTCTGTATTTTATGTTCAATAAAGCCTACCCTTATTCATGAAGCTGTCTACACGTGGGTGCTTCTTTTCATCCCCCCCCCAGAATTATATTGCAGAGTTATATTGCACGCTTAAACACTATATATATACAGATAAAAAAGCAAAGAAGATTAAATACAGTGGACCCCCCTTAATCGCGGGGTTAGGGACCAGAATCTTCTGTGAATAATGAAAATCCGCGATTACTTGTAACCCCCCCATCACCCCTCCGGTCCACCATAAGCTTTATTTAAGATGGGTTAACACACTTTGCATGCATTTATATAAAACTAATAAGTACTTATAAGTACTGTACTGTACTGATTTTGATGATTACACAGACACACACGCACATAATCACAGAGTGTGGTCATAAAACAGAGTCGTAATTTAAGCTTTACTGTATTTAAACTGGTTTAACACACTTTGCATGCATTTCTATGAAACTAATAAGTACTTACAAGTATTGTACTGTAACAAACCTTATGCATCCTCCCCTTCTTCGGGATCTTAGGTTTTTGTAGGGTTCGATGCACGAATCAATCCCGTTAGCAAACTTAATGAAGTGGGCCAGATAAGGATCCCATGCCAGGATCATCTCCTTGACTTCCTTTAGTGTGCGAAGGGCTTGTGACAAACGCTCCAAATACAGGCAAAATCACAAAGTACGCAACACTACTGAACTAGTCAGGTCTGTGGTTGAGTAGTCAGGTCTGTGGTTGAGTAGTCAGGGCCTGTGGTTGAGTAGTCTTTTTAGACTAGAAAGAGGTTGAGCTTGAATTAGCTGTGCATTCTCACTGCATCATGTATCAATCGTTGAGAGCCTGCCTCCAATAAGGAGTATGTACATGTGTACGTACATATGTTCCACTGAACAAAACCGCGAATGTGTGAATTTTTTCGTGAATAACATGTAGTTACGTTCCAGAGAAAAATCGGTGATTGCATGAATCTGTGATAACAGAACCGAGATTACGGGGGTTTACTGTAAATTAAAAGTTCACTTAACAAACACCACATTCATATTTCAGTATTATCTCTTTTTAAGTGCTATCATGGCTCTCACTGTTTTCCTTTTTGTTTGGCACCCAACCTTCTTAGCACCATTGTGAGTTAATTGCGTTACTATGACGTAAAAAATTCAGTGACGACCTATTTTTCCACAATAAAAACAAGACAAGGACTAAATAACATTTGAAAATGAAAACTATGACGAAATGTATTAGTTTTTGTCAATAAATAAAAACTAGACGATAACATCCTGAATCTTTTTTTTCAAGTTTAGTTTATCTGTGCCTAATAACACATGGAGATCCTGCTTCTCACTCTATGCTCTTTTTATAATATAAATATGATGTATGATATTAACGTTTGTTATGAATCAGTCCCAAATTGCTCCCTACACCCTACAGGCTGTAACTAAAGCCCACCTTAAACTTTTCTCTTTGGTGACATCAACAACAAGAAGAATGGCTTTTAGCTCAAGCTTTGTGGAACAGAGCCCATTTGTCCTCTGCATGCTCACTGCACTCTGTAACTTACAGACTGTAACTGCAACTCACCTTAAAGGGCAAATTCATCACAAAACCATCTTTTCACCATTGAATCCTAATAACATCAATATCATATATCTGTCGACAAAGTGAAATTTAAATCTATGGATTTTAAGAAAAATTTAATTTTGACCAGTGTCTGCTATGAACCGGAAATTCAGATTGCGTGCTCGGCAACTTTCGGAAAAATCGTCTGTGATGACATTGGCTAAGTGAGTCGTCCGCCATTACTGCCATTTAGTGTGGTTCATTGTAGTGTAAACAAAACGAAATGTATTCTCCACTGTAGACTATTCCTTTTCCCTGTCTTCCCGTCCTGTCTCCCCCCTTGTCACATTGTATGTGTACAGATGGTTTAATGTCTAATTTCGCTGGTACTTGTGACTAGTGACAATAAAGTGCATATCATCATGTGTTTGGGACAGAACCCATTTCTCCTCCTGCATGCTCACTGCACTCTGTTACAGGCTGTAAAGGTGTTCTCATCATTTGTGATTTTAAGATGTTATTAAGTGTAACAGAACTTTTAAGCTGTGAGCAACAGCATGCAAACGTGACGTTCATGTGTCCGTATTCTTTTGGCCACACAGTGACTTGCCTAAACGCCTTAGCCTCTGCAATTGTGAAACAGACAAATGACACAAAATCACAGCGGTAGCGCAGAACAACAAGCGCAACCATATCGCCTCATGCTGTCATTATACCTATAGCATCCTGTCATTACCCAGTAAAGGGTGGCATATGCCAGCAATCGAAAACATGTCACTAGGCATCTGTGTGTATACACATGCATACGTAAACACGCACACACACACACACACACACACACACACACACACACACACACACACACACACACACACACACACACAC
>JAVSBU010000093.1:464301-476381 GCA_033118015.1 Loricariichthys derbyi | reverse complement strand
GTGGGCACTGACACTTTAAGGACATGAAAAATTTGTACCCTGCTGAGCGCTGCATTGCCTGTTCTGGAAATTAGTGCTTTTTCAAGTGGACTCATTCCCTCTTGGTTGTGTGCAGCCAGAGAGGCTTGTTTATTCATGTTTATGTTCCATAGTTTGCATTTATATTCTTGTTTTACATTGTTTTGATCATTAATGTGTGCTTATAACTGAAGTTTTGCATTTTCTGGCGGTAGTGGCGTATGTAAGAGATTAGGTTTCGGATTCTGTGTGGATTGTAGCATTATAGTCATTTTCAGCTTTATCTCTAAGGCATTTATGTATAATTTGCACACAGTTTTCTTGTGAATATACCAATAGCATAAAACACTATGTGACTACGGTAATCTCCAGTCAACGAACATTTTTGTCAACGACCTGTTTCACAGAAGGTAATGCAGTCATTAAACGCATTATTTTTCTGCACATGCGTACCAGTTCAAGATCACTGAGACGAGTCTTGGGTACAGGCTACATTACTGAGAGAACAAACCTAGAAAATATACTAGTTAACTCGGTCAGAACAGTGGTTCAATCACGTGACAGTGTTGTATCCTTCTACTACTCTGTGAGCAATCCAGTTCTGTGGGAAATTAACTAGTTCCTATTTTTGAGTGCGTAGTAAAAACATGGCTTTCCACAGCGTTTTCGGTGGTGCGCCACATGCCTGTGTGTGACTGCCGCGGCAATAAATGGTTCGTTTTCCTGCTCTCACGCTTCTCAAAACAAGCCTCGGCTACAATCTCTGACCTTGCAGATTCTGAGATGGGAAACAGTGCATGACATAGAACGAACTCCCACCAACGGCTGAATGCTCCCCTGAAAAATGCCTCTCATCCGCCTCAGTACTAAACCTAAAAAAAAAAAAACTGCTGACATTTGTGCTATCAGGCAACCCATTCCACATCACAGGTCCTTTAGCTGTGTTGGTAGGGACAGAGAAAAGCCGGGAGTTATTACTTACATATATTACGCTCTGCTGTCAAATGTATCATTACAAACCCAAAAAGAGCCGAGGACTTTCCACCATCTGGCTTTGATACTATAACTAAGGTGCCCTTTGCCACATCTGAGCGCTGAGAATTGCAAGGCAGAGTGAGTTTACAGACACACACACATACACACGTACACAAACATTATGAGAAAGGACCTCTCGCAGGGCACTGAGCATCGGGAAAGTCCCCGCCATGTTCATGTACACGTACACACATTACGTAAGATTGTGCCACTTTACAAGACAGCGTTACAATGTGTGTGTTCAGAGTGTTCAGAAGACATCTGAGCTGAGCAGTTGAACGTTAAGCTGATCCAAGGGCAGACTGATCTAACACAAGGCAAACTGAGATCCAGATTTCATTACCTAAGAAAGTGGTCATAGTCCAGGAGCAACATCTACAGCTTAACCATTGCATTTCTTATTTTTCCAGCAATAATTCTCCCAGTTTGGTTATTTCTTCAAATCCCTGCTGTATGACCCCTTGTGCTGACCAGTGAGAGCCTCAGGTCAGCAAGGATGGTCGCAGGCCAACAAGTGTCTCCATACACTGGCTACTGACCCATTTTCCACAGGGAGAATGGGCTTGCATGGAGGAACACACTACGCTCCCGCTGAGTTTTATTCATTAAAATATCTTCTGAGGATAGAATTCAACATGATTGGTTCTGTGAGGTGACCAGTCAGAAGAAGGAGATGGTCTGGTTATAACAACAGGTACAATCTCTCATTGCTTCAAAACCTAGCAGCAATGTGAGTTTTCTGTTAGTCGAGGTATAGCTGATCTGCTTGCTTTCAAGGCATTTTTAGTGCAGTAAATAAAACTCCATCAAGCTTTCCAGCCACACCTGGGCTTCGCTATCTCAAACATGGCCCATTGAACAATCTCGGTGGGGTCAGAGTCCCAAATTGTAGTCACCAGTAATGCAACTTCAGAGCATTATTATCAACAATACCTTTGAGCACAGCTAGAAATTCCTGGGTTTGATCCAAGGTAGTGTAGTCTGGGTTCTTTATGTGTGGAGTCTACATGGCCTCCATTTTCCTCCCAAAAGTTAATTGTGCTTTATGTTAATTAGTTAAGTGCCCCTAGTGTTACTGTATGTACCATTCAATGGATTGGTGCCTTGTCTAGATGTATTCCTGCCTTTGCGCCCTATGCTGGCGGTACCAGCTCTTCTGTCCAGGATTAAGTGGATAATAAAGTACCTCTAAAATAAGACTGATAAAAAATGAATACTGTAAGTAAACAACTTGTAAACTCATATTTGGTCCTAGATTTTACCAAAGTTAACTGTAAGGTGAAATGTGGCTGAGATGGACAAGCGTTTTGATCTTTGTCCCTCTTAATAATAACCACCTCAGCCAATAAATGCATCAGAGGCACACCAGCAGACAGGATATGGGACTGTCTGCCTCTCCTAGAGGACTAAGCGCAGCAATAACATTTGTATTACCAGTATTAAGTGTTCAATTATTGAAAACAAAACTTGAGGGGACTGAAGATTTGTCTGAGTGTAAGATAAAAAAGAAGAAGAAGAAGAAGGGGACTTCACCTCTTTGTCCTTTGTCTTGGTCACTGCACATCAGAAGACCCCATAAAACGCTACGAAGGCATGTAATTTTGAGAGCGTTTCAAAGCGAGGCCAGGCTGGTATGTAGCAAAGCACTTTGCCTAGGCTAAAACAACAGTCAAGCGGGAGCCACCACAGACGCATCTGCAGCCAATTACGCACCACATCCTAGCAGTGATCCAGAGTAACGAGAAGAGCACGGCAGAGGCTGTGGCTTGCTGGGCAGTGTCAAATCTGGGTTAGCGCACGACACAAGAGCTGAGAGGTTTCATTAGCACCTACAGGGAGAAGAGACGGATTTAGAGAGGTGTTATCGGTGCGTGACGTCCATGCCACGTCTCAGAATCCAGGGCTTTGCTGGGGAGAATACAAAAAAATGATTTAGAAGTTTGAAGTTCTAGCGGCTCGGCGGTAAGAGGTGGTTGCTGGAAACCACCTTTGGTGAGGACCTGGGTTAGAATCGCTAGAATCAAAGTTTGAGCGACAGGTTTACAGATCCCTGCTATGCATTGTCACCCTTTCCTGTCCATGGTGTACCACTGAACTCTGGGTTGGGCTCCAGAGCCTCCTCAGTGACCCAGAGCAGCAATGAGGTTTGCAAGATGCTTTGTTTCTGCTTCTGATTTGCTTTGGCTGCCTCATTACGTCTCTATTCCACAGCATATTTGCCAAAAGTGCTTGTCAAGCACAAAATATCTCTATGGATGGTTAGCAATTGGTATGCGACTGTAGGGATTTGCTTCCATTTACCCATTAGTGTGACCTGATGTTGGGCGATAAGGCTCAAAGTTGGCATTCATCCCAAAGGTGTTGTATGTGGTCGAAGTCAGGGTTTTGTGCAGGCCAGGCAATTTCCCAGACCATAAAGGGGGCATTGCAGTGGAAAAGAGTTGCACTATTCACACAAAGGACACAATTCTCTAGCACTGTGCTTCCCAACCTGGGGTCCGAGCCCTCCTCAGGGGGGCACTAAAAATCATACAGACTTCATCAGTTGTGAGGTGCTCTGAGTTTGTGAACATGCAGTTTGCACAGGTTAAAAAAATACACATCTGCTGGAAAAAAGTATATGTGAAATTACTTAAAACATAGTTTCACTCACCAAAAAGAGAAAAGAAACCAAAAGAAAAGATAAGAGAAAATGAGCCAAAATGAAAAAAAATTTAAAGAAGAAAAAAGGAAAAAGGCTATTAGTTAAATAAATTTTTATATAAATCATTTTATTCTTTGATCTGTGTGCGTGCGTGTTGGCTTTTCCCTTAGATACTCACAGTAAAAAAGTTGGGACCCATTGCACTTGCACGGCCCTCAATTATGGCCACTCTAAGGGTTTGTCTTGTTAGAAAGGACATTCCTGAGCTCTTAGGAATGAGCGCTTATTGCCAAAGGAACCCAGGCGGTCGTAAGGAGAGTGTTCCAACCCCAGCAGATTCCTCCAGTAACCGGCGGTAAGGTTTCTGGGTCACTGGGACTGTGTGGCATTCAAACTGCTGTATGTGCGGCAAGTGCTGTTGAGCTTCAGTCTCAATTTGGGGATTATAAACATGCACGTGGCTTAAGCTGGCAGTCCAGTCAGTTCTACATGTCACTGATGCAAAGGTCCAGGATGGGGCAAATTACACCCAAACTTGAGTCGTTGAACGGAATGGGCTCAACAGTGGCAGCTTGCCAGAGCTGGGATTTGATCTCACATCATTCTGGCTAACAGACTAAGCCACTAGTGCTAAGCACTTTGATTTGTGTATGTTTGTTCCTTCGGAGCCATTAACGAATCATGCAGGGTCGTTCCAGAGTGTGAGAGTCACGGGAAATGCCCTGATTCATTCTTACCCATGTTTGGGAGAAATAGGCATCGGCAAGGGCGCACTCGTAAAATGGCGATGCTTCCATACCTCATCCAAGATTAAAAAAAAATGGTATAGGTAGCATATCCACAGTTATGTGCCATATCTTCACTCTTATCTGAGTGTGACTGCATGAGAGTGAGAATATAATTACCCACAAATCATATTAACTGTCAAGGGCAGTGTAGATTGTGCAGTATTTTATTTCTATTTGTGGAGAGATTGGACTAAGCCTGGCGTGAGAGAGGGAGAAAGCAGGATGTGGGGGTGTAAAGTGTTCATGATGAGAAATGTTGTAGGGGTGAGCGTGTGAGGAATTAGTCATGCTTCAGCTCCTAGAGTGAAGCTCGTCGTGAGAAAAATTCAGAGTCCAAAAAATGGAGACGTAATACTTTGACGGCAGATGAGAGACTGTTATGCAGAGGTCAGGAGGAAGGGCGGCAGTCGATATAGATGTGTTTGTGGGTGTGTTAAATAAAAGCGTGAGAGCCCTGATATGTGAGTGCTATATTAAGGCATGGTGGCTCCAGTGTGAGACTCCGAATTGACTAAGAAGATGGAAGTCCCTGAAGGGGACTAGTCCATCCCTGATAATTTCACTGGCTGGACCAGGGGCACTGGGGGTTTTCCTTTGGCCACTGCCCTTCTCAACCCGTAGGACCACGATCGAGCAAAAGTGCTTCAGCCTCCACATCCTGCGCTCACAGAACCCAGGAAGAGCCCACCCTCGCATCGCAGCCTTCTCTAAACACCCATCTGCCAAGCAATGACTGGCTCTTTTAATCTCGAAATCATACAGTACCCAACTGCCGTGTTTACTGGAGCTGCAGATGTGGCCCACGTTACCTCCACACAGTCCATTCATCCTCCAACATACAGGCCGAAATCAAGTGTTAAGGGCTAGGCTCAGTCAAAAGCGTTCCTCTTACAAACGTCCCATTAAGGTTAAGCGCTCTCACATTGACGTGTCAATATTGGCACCTAGACTTTCAGGGCATTTACATGCACTTCATAAACTGATCTCTGCAGCAAATCCCATTTTATCAGTAATTCAATCAATGCGCATGCATACATACGTAAGCTACTTTTGGACAACCACTGCATGCTAAAGCCATTGTAGTGTACTCGCGCGAGGGCTTCTTTTGTGTTCGAACTCAGTCAATATTGTCAAAACTGCTTAGTGATGGTTACAACAAAGCATTGTAGTTATGGATTGTGCCGTAGCGTTTCAAGATACTCCGACAAGGACTACATGAAGGGAGTAACATTTATTCCATTTGTAAAACCTCGTCACAATCGTGATCGATGTAAAAAGTGGGCTTGAACATGTGGACGACCAGACTTCACACACAAAAATGTAAAAAAAGGACACATATATATGCTCCAGACACTTCGTCGGAGAAACACCCCGACCCGATACCAGCAACATATACTCCAGAACAGGTTGGTTTTTTACTTGTAATAAGTCAGTAACATCGCTAACATAAACCTGGAAGTGCACCAATGGTAGTCTTAAAAGTTTTAAAAGCAATGAATTCATGACTTTGGAAATAATATCTTCAAGAGACTTTGAAAAGCCTTGAATTTTTCCGGGAGATTTTGGAAGAATGATGTTAATTGGTGCATTCATATTTCAATCGCAACAGGAACGTTTTATGACCAATATATTCTTAATACATGCACCACATAATCGTTTTCAGCAAACCATTGCGAAATATGCTAATGTTAAACGGAAGTGTGCGAATAACGAAGCACATAGTCACTGATGTGTGGCGAAGGAATGGCGGCCGTATTGTGTCCTCAGAACGGAGTTTCTTCCGCAGTCATATTTTGAGCAGCTCAAAATTTGAGTGTGGACATGTTTCGCTCTTGAGGATGATGCGAACATGTGCAGACGTAAAAAGGATTTATTAATGTCTGAATTACGAAAACGACAAACGTAGCGCGAATATCCAATTTTTTGCTCCGCAAGTCATTCGCACAGACACATTTTGGCACTGTGACAGCACCTTAAGGTAAATGAAAAAACTCCAGAAAACCTTTTCATTTTTCGTGGTAGTGCTGTTTTGTTTACAGCGCTACCAACTCCATAATGGTGACTGTGTAAAAGAGTGGAGACGAATATACAGACAAGCAGAAAAGGCATCAAAGCAGCTACAGTCCACGCATGTGTGTGTGAGTTCTTCAGAAGATTACCTGCTCTTTTCACACATGCGCTCACTCGGACATTACCCAGACTTTGTGCTAGGGGCCTGGCAGTCCAGATGATGTCCAGTACAAATGTCTCGGCCATTTGCGTTCACACGTACAGATCTTCTGGGTAATGTCTCTGGGTAAAGTTCTGAGGTACAGTGGATACATGCACTGAGAAATCTGATTACTGGAATAAAATCCTGCTCCGGTTTCATACTTTGATTTATAGAACTGGGTAATTGGAGTACGCTATTTGCTTGACCTCTTGAATAATCAAATAATTGCAGAAATCAGATTTTTAAGTTCATGCACACAATCTTTAATACGGTCGGAAAGCTAGGCAGCATGGCTGGTCAATGTTTCAGTGTTTCTTTCACAGTGCTAAACATCAACAAATACACAGACTTGTTGAAGCAGGCTCTCTCGCGTTGTTGTTCTCACAAGGCCTGTCTCGAGTGTGTTGATTCCACATCATTTCCAGTATGGGCTAAATATTTAGACAGCACCTTCTGTTGGGGGTGCGCGTGCAGCGTCGACTTGACGAAAGTATGACAAATTGGGCGCCGATTGACGCGTGCGAGCAATGTGTGATGCCTGTCAACGTTGTCTGCAAGTGATGCATTGACCGTTTCTGGCAGACAAGCCCTTTTGATCAGCATGCGATTCCTCCATGGTGGCCTTTCACTGTCGAATCGCCGGATGTGTATCAGTTAGCTGTGTTTTCTGGGAATTACTTAGCAACTAACAAACACAAATATCGCTAAGCTAAATCATCTCATCTGTGAAAAATCCCATGTTTATCATCCAAACAGTTCTCGTTCTTGGGCCTTGTGGTCCAATTACATTACATTTTTACATTTATGTCATTTAGCAGACTCCCTTATCCAGAGCGACTTTTATACATTCTTACAATCCAAGCAATTGCAGTTTAAGGAATTTGAACCCTGGACCTTCTGGTCCATAGTTCAACACCTTACCCGATAGGCTACCACAGTCCTCTGGCCAATTATTTGGCAGGAGCAAGACAGACAGACCAAGGAGAGTCTACCAATGGCCAGCTAGGAAATGCAAAATTTGTTCCAAAAATTTTGCAATAAATTTTTTGAAATATGCTTTTATTCTTGAAATACTATGCTTTTATTCTCAAATGTATTGTTGAGATATTATTACAACTTTATTCCTTAAAATCCGTGGCAGACTGTGCCTTTCACAGGTAGGCCTTCAGTAGTGCTCCGTCTGAATCAACTCGCCCCATAAAAACTAATTTGTGGTTATAAAATCATCTTAATATGCAGAAATACAGTATAAAGAGCCATTGCATCACAGATAAATAACTCCTGTAGCCACAACAAATGCCTTTATTGAATAGACAAACCAGGGTGAACAAGCCTCCTTCTAGTACAGCTACAGCCACGATATAGAAACAGACCATTTAGTGTGTATACAGTCTTTTTTCTAATAACCAGACAATTATTCACTGAATGTCTGTCGAATATCCAGCACTGAGCCAACTTAACTGCGGTAGCCACGACACACTTAAAAACATCTACAATACCCTCATAAATCTGCTATATTACTTAGGAAAATTGCAACATTGTACTCACCAAGTATTCTAATTATTTGTAAACAATATCCATCCTCCTGTCTTTCCTCAAAAACAGTTCAATGTCTCTGTGGTACAGATTATCCATGCGCATCAGTTCCATCACGAAGTCTTCCATCACGAAGTCGCCATCGAAGCTAATGCTTTTAGATTTCCCCAAAAGTTTTGGAAACACTGTTGCTTGTAAGTGTCCGACAGTGCTTTGGTGAAAAAAAAAAGATCAATGACTCTGTAGTACAGATTATCCATACAACAGAGCAGCCGTTTCCATGTGCACTTACTCGTTCAGCTGTAGATCCACTCTGGTTTCCCCAAAAGTTTTGGAAAGCACCGTTGCATGTCTGGCAGTTCTTTGGTGTCTCGTTGCTGTCTTGGTTAGGCAAGTCAACTTTACAAACCCAGTGTGGCTCCAAACACCATGTCGGTCAATGGCAAATAACAAGCACTCCCAGCAATACAATTTGCAGTGTTCCTCGGATCCTGTGAGCCAGGGGTACCTCTGAAAGTTTGTGGGGGTGACAAAATAGCTATTACACCATCCTATCCAATCAACGGGTCTGAATATGGTGATGTTACTGTACGCCTGCTAGAAGGCCCTAGTGACACCAACTCAAAATCTGATTGGTTGGAGTTTTATCAACAGTTTTATCGACTTTTTTTAGTATTAGAGAACCTGCAGAATGGATTGTGAAAGCCTCTGGCAGACTTCTTTGACTTTGACCCTGCCTGGAAACAAATGATGGCTGAAATGTGATTGGTTAAATGCTTTAATACAAAAATACACATCTGGAAGCAGCACAACCATCAGAAGAGCTATGAAACAAATTGGACAGATAATTTGGAATTATTTAACAAGTATTTGTAGACAAAGTATAATTAACATCAGTTTGTGATTCAGATATTTTTTAGGCCAGCAGAGAAGGCCTTGCAGGCCCCGCTGGCCTGCCACTGCTTAAAATATTACGAGTTTATTCTCAATATCCATCCGGTGCTCCAATGGTCTTTCTTCTCACCATGAACGAGCAAACCCAGTGGCTTCATACCGTATATTATCAAGCCTTAGACTGGTAACAGGATGCACACTGGCTCCATTAAAGAGCAGATTTGGGAGATGAGAAAATTCTTTGCCCTACAAGCAGTTACAAAACTGATGGCCTAAGATTCTCTTTCCACCAGCATTTTGCCTCTTGGCTGTTATGTGGAAACATTGGAGCAGAAATAGAGAAATATGAGTGCATTCATCCTAGAAGCCGTTAAGAAAGGCCTAAATTTGGCTGGAACTTTAAGGCACTGTAGAGCTGCAGTTGCTTAATAAATGGTTCAGGCAGAGGGAGTGAGAGAAGAAGCATGGCACGTACAGGAAGGGAAAGCGAGCAATGAAGGATAGCATCTTCATGCGGGGTCCAGGGGTGGCTGATATATGGTGTGAGTAATGGCTTTAACAGCACCGTTTGTCCAGCCTCGCAGCAGCTCGAGTCGGGCTCTGCTCCCAGACGTCTACCCCAACCATAAACGTTCTCAATTTCCATACAAAATTTTTTCACAGCCTAATCAAGCCCAGACCCATGAGGCCCAAATTTTAGACCTTTATTTTAAACAAGGTCAGGAAGAAGATGGGATGGTTTCAAAAAGAGAAGATGGTTTTGTTTACTGAAAATTCCCACAAGATTCCTCTCAAATGCAGGATAATACAGAGCTGGCGCGGCAGCCTTTGCTGCCCCGGGCATTGATTTTATGATTTTTCTTGTTGTTTGTTTGTCTTTGTACTTGGCTGGGAAGGGTGTCTGTGGCATGCACCCCTTATTCTCCCAGGGCCCAATGTTTCCCCGCACTAAATGATCCTTTCATTTCCTCCTGGACTACTCTGGCCTGAGGCATCTCCTTAGTTCAGTGGCCCTATCCTCACATGTGAACGTCACAGCTCATCCTTGACTGAGAATTTGTAATGTGCGTCGCATCGACACTTCCTGTCTATACCAGGATTGCGTGAGATGGTCCAGCACAGCTGTCTTGTTGTGTCAGGGCGTCCCAAATCCCTGGCCTGTCTGCAAAGTGATTATGTCCAGCCCAGTCCCACCTCCTCCACTTTTCTGACTTGACCCTATCCCCACACCATTTCAGAGCAACCCTACCTCTTCGCCCTACCTCTCCGTCCTCTGAGACCTGACTGCGGAACTGACATAGGAAGTCCCTTAATGGCTGCCAAACTTTCAGGGGAGCTCCAAGCACTTTTGTGAGGACTAAACACGTGTTTAGGGCAGACAACATCAGCAATCACCACTTGACCTCTGCAAGGACTCAACCTCCCTGTGCCTCCCCCCGCAGAGGGACAACTCAGGGCAGTTAATATAATCAAGCGAAAGTTTAAACCCAGTGAGGAGACACAGAAGGCTTGCCCAGTTCCAGATGCAGGGTATTCGATGCTGATAGGCTTGGCTAGGATGTAAAAGGAAGAAAACATGCATCCCATTCATGCGTACCTGTAAAAGAACAATGGATCACATCTTTGTGGGAACTTCTACTTTACGCCTACAGCTAACCCTATTCTTAACCTCGGTAACCTAAAGCAAATCTTTTGTCTCTTTTTGGCTTTTAAAGGTTTTCGTAACAGAGCAGGTTTTTTTCTTGAGGACCAGCAAGATAAAAACTGTGGTTTTGGCAGACCTTGATGGCAACTCGTAAGATACTGAAAGAACGAGAACAGGTCCTCGGCTCCAGCACCTAAAACACTCAGCTAGAGTGTACATGCCTGTGTTCTCTGCCCAGAATCTAACCTATCAAACCCTATCGTAACCGGAAGCAGACGCACCACCAATCACCATGCTAGCTTTCCATCTGAATTCTCTGTTTTAACCCACCCCTACTGGTGCACCACAACAAGCTAAAAAGCAGGCATAAGCCTGACCAAACCTCTTCACGGTGCACTTAGGGCAACTTTCCAAAGAAAAATGTGCAAACATGAAAGCAAACAAAAAACTTAAGAACTGGGGTGAGAAGTCCAGCCAGACCCTGCCAGCATAACTCTCAATGAAAACAAGCTACAAAAACGTGGTGGAGAAAGTGTGAGTCAGCATGCCGGTCTACTCACACACACATGGATATGGCTGTCCCATGGGCTGAAAGTGATTCTGCACAGATGTGTAAGCATGAAAAAGGAAAATAGGTGATGGGGAGGGGCAGTTGGAGGAAAGAGTGAGAACATATTACTTAGGTCTGACTTCACTTCAGATGTGTGAATAAGATGTTCAAAGAAAACACGGAGTAATAAGTAACAAGTACAACCATCCTGCAAATCCATCTCCCATGGGAAAGGCCACCTCGTCATTTTATTAAGGCCATGCCTGGGCGTCACTGGGTTAGATTTTTCAGAACGGATGAGTCAGAGCTGTGAGAAAACGCTCTTTCCTTTAGACCAATCTAGAAGTGGCTTAATAAGGACTCATATTAACCTTAACCAAATCGCAGAACTGGTCACAGGTCAGCGTCCAGGGGCTTCTCTCCACCCACAAAACACCATCCTTCAGTGCACAGGGTTTCATCACGGTGTTGCTGATTCATTCCAATGAAGCCCGGGACTGTCCAAAAAAAATCCTGTAGAGGTTACAAAGTGAGTGCTGGATTCTCTTAGTGTGGAGAAAAGGGTAATCATTTAAGAGTTGTTACTCATCGTAGGCTATTACTCGTGCACAGATGTGTAACACACAAAAATGCTATCTTTCATTCCCTCTTCTAGTAACTGGGACTTAGTGATGTTTATCGCTCCCTAGAAAACCAGTGTGAGGATAATTTTTTTAAAAGCATTGTACAAAACAGGAGTGAAAACCAGCCACTAGGGG
>JAVSBU010000093.1:441996-457921 GCA_033118015.1 Loricariichthys derbyi | reverse complement strand
ACACACACACACACACACACACACACACACACACACACACACACACACACGCACGCACACACACACACACACACACAGAGAGAGAGGATTTGAGATTGGAAATCATATACCGATGAAGGAAAAACCACTGACACCACACCAGGTTCCAACCTAGTCTAAGGTTCCAGTACCAAAGCTATCAATTGTGTTACCCAGTCCTAATAATAGCTGTTCCAGTTATATTTAGTAGTTTTACTATACCAAAAACACCCTTACCTCTACAAAAGGTACCAATTTCTTTGCTAAATAAACCAGCTGTGGAACAATATATACCAGTTCCACTGCCAAGAGTGCCAGTTTTTATATGGAAGGTTCCAGTTCCTTTATGACAGAGACCAGTTCTGTTAACAGAAGTTGCAGGTGCAGTAGCAATAGCACCAGTTTCAGTACCAAAGTTAGCAATTTCGCATTAAAGGCCACAGTTCCAGTATTTTTAGCTTACAAGGTAAAGTTCCTGTTCTAAATCAGTTCCAGTGCTAAGGTAACCACTTCCAGTATTAAAGGTACTTAAGTTCTGGTACTGAAGTCGCCAGATTTAATAACAAAATCTCCAGTTCTAGATTTGAGTTCCCAGATTTCTAAACAAAAGCTCAGTTCCAGTACACAAGATACCAGTACTAGAACTAAAAGAACCAAAGAGCCAGTGCATATTTGATTTAATTTGTTTTAATCTCCCTTTTATTATTTAATTTATTTATTTATCATCTGATTAAAAGTATTTTTATTTGATAACTTAATTCTTAACTATAATACCTAGGCTGCCCAATGATGTCAGCCCTCTTTTAGAGGTTTGGATCTCTTTTATAATGTTTACAGAGTCTTGCATTGCCACTGTCACGTTGAGATGCTTTATTTTAAAAATCTCTTTAGAAATAAATTTGACTTTGACATTGACTTTATAGTACTGAACTCAGTTTATTAATGAAGGCTCATATTCTAGTACACACGATGTCAATTCTAGAACCAAAATGACCATCGACAGTACCAGAGGAACCAATACATAACAGCTCTGGGTTTTAACAGCAAGGTAGCAAATACAGTACAAAGGCTCACATGTACGGTGCTATAGGAATCTGTGCTAGTTCTACCAATGGCTCCAGTTTCAGGATAAATGAACCAGATCCAAATCAATTTCCATGAAGCTAATCGAAAATGAACAAGAACCAGGACCTCAAATTCCACTGGTTCCTATTTGGGGTAAAATCACAGAAAGAAAATCACAGTAGCAGATGATGAAGCTATGAATATGGAATGACCTGAAGTAAACCTGTTTGAAGCTCAAAGGCAAGGACTCATTGTAAGCAGGGCTTGATATCACAGACAAAACCCAGTGATCTCAAATCTATTTATACCAGGTTACCTCAGAACCGGTTCCAGGGCATCACCTTCCCCCCGAAAGTGTCGATTGTTCACCACACAATGCAACTGACAATCTGTTTACTGAGGGAGTTTCCTAAAGAGAAAGGACTTACCTAAGAATTCACCCCCCTACGGTAAAGAGCAGATAGAAATAGATTCATATCACAGCTTGGAGACAGTAATGAGTTTATTTTAGATCTGGAAGGAGGACGAGGCGTCAGGGGGGCCTGAAAAAAAGAAGTAGTGAAAGTTTGTCACAAATCCACTTGTGATGATGCACCGGTGCAAACTACAGACAACAGGGAGACTTTTTTAGGTGGATGTAGCTGTGAGGTCTAATATTAGAGGATATGGCTGAAGTACCAAAGACACCAGTTCCAGTTCCAAAATCGCCAGTATCAGTGACGATGCGAAAGGTATTAGTTCTGCTGTAGAGCTAAATGTTCAGGTACTGGTTCTAATAATAGAAGTTGCAATTGTATTAGCATACATATCAGTTCTTGTAAAAAAGGTACCAGTTTCAGACATATAGGTACCAGCTCCCATTAAAAGTTAACATACATACAAATTCCTGTGCCAAAGGTACCAGTTCTAGTACTTCAAATTTCAGATGCATTACCACAGGTACTAGTTCTAATGATAGAAGTTGCTTTACTACAGTTATCATAGTACCAAGGTTACTAGCTCTAGTACCAGTAGTACCAGTTCCAGTCTCAAAGTTACCAGTTCTAGTAAGAAATATTCAGAACCCCAAAAATATCAGCCAAAAATAAATGCCAAAGTGCAATCACTTCTAGGGTTAAGGGGATCAAACACTGGGTGTCAAAGATACCATTCCCAGTTCTAAAGTTGCCAGTTTTTGTAACAGACATTCCAACTGCCAAAGGTAGAAGTTCTAGTACAACAAGTTCCAGTTCTGTTACCACAGGTACTAGTTCTATTGATAGAAGTTGAAGCTGTGGTGCTATATGTATCAGTTCCAGTACCAAAGTTACCACTGCTATAGGGGACTTTATAGTTCCTGCCCCAAACCTACCAGTTCAAGTGTCAAACTGCAAAACCACTGTGATTTAGAGGGAAATCATCCAGTGACAAAAACACCAGTTCTGGTACCAGAAGTGCCAGTTTCAGTATGAAAGGTATCAGTTCTACTAATATCCATTACAAGTTCTAGTAATAAGCATTCCCATTGCAGTACCAAATCAACTTCCAGTTCCATTACCACAGGTACCAGTTCTAATGATTGAAGCTCAGTGATTGAAAATCAATGATTGAAGATCTAAAGGTTGAAGCTGGGGTACCATGTGTATCAGTTCTAGTTCCAAAGATACCTTTGCTAGTAGGAGACAGTAACCTGCCCAAAAAGTACCAGTTCAAGTGCTGAACTGCAAAAACTGGGATTATTGGGGAAAATCTTCCAGCGCTCAAAACACCAGTTCCAAAGGTACCAGTTTCAGTTTGAAACTCTTGTGCCAAAGATAGCAGTTCTAGGCCAGCAATTCCAATTCCATAGATACAATTTATATTAATTGTTTTTAGCAGATACCATTATCCAGAGCAACTTACAATTTATACAATCTTACAATCCAAGTCATTGTGGGTTAAAGGCCTTGCTCAAACAATGGCAGCTTGGTGAGATTTGAACGCTGCACCTTCTGGTCCATAGTCCAACACCTTAACCACTAGGCTACCAAAGTCCCAGAAAGCAATTCTAAGAGGTTGAAGCTGTAGTACCATGTGTATTAGTTCCAGTACCAAAGTTAGCAGTGCTATTAGCAGATATTTTAATTCCTGATATTTTAAAAAAGATTTCCAGTCATGAAAAACACCAAAGTTGCCAGTTCTAGTAACAGACATTCCAATGTTTGTATTCTTGTACTAAAGTGATACACATTTTAGTTCCATTATCACAGGTACTAGTTCTAACGATATAAGTTGACACTGTGGTACCATGTGTATCAGTTACCAGTTATAATAGCAGACATTACAGTAAAGTGGTACACATTCCAGTTCCATTAATACAGGTACCAGTTCCAGTCCTATAGGCGCACAATGCCGACAGCAAAGGTGTTAGTTCCAGTATTTGGATTCTGAAGCGGATTCTGAACTGCTGGTGGCCTGATCTTGATTTGGTTAGCTGGAGATTAAGGAAACAGTAGATACAGGAGCACTGATGGCGGTAAGGATGAACGGATGAGACGTTTGGCGCTAAGGCAAAGCGTCGAAAGGTTCAGGCACATGACAGGCCTGGCGTTCTGTGAGAAAAGATAATTACCCTCTTTGCAAGGGGAAACTTGGTTTAAACCTCAAATAAAATTTTCCCGAAAGGCTGGGAGAAAGCCCGATGACGGGGAGTGCGGCGTTCCTGCGTGGGGACTTTGTACGCCTCACGTAGTGCGATAGGGCGGGTCCGCGAAGCTGCGTTGAAATGAAACGACTAGCCGATGACCATTTATCACCGCTTCCTATTCATCACACTAATTGTTTGGCTGCTGGAACATGTTTGCTTTGGAGAGTTCGGTACGTGGAGTCGCTCCGCCGTAGACCACAGCTGTAAAAAATTTGAGCCTTCCCAAAATGCCGGAAAAAAGAGCCGTCTCTGCTAAATTTATGACTCCCACAAATCAATTAAAATTTTCTTTCAGAGAGGGAGCTGGCCTGTCTCTTCTTGTCCCCCTTATAGAAAATGACATGGCTCAGACTATGAAAAGCCTTTTAAACAACACTGTGGTCTGTCAGGGAAAAAGGCCTATTCTTTCTAACCATGGGAGTCGCAGGCTTGGCTGTGTGTGTGTGTGTGTGTGTGTGTGTGTGTGTGTGTGTGTGTGTGTGTGTGTGTGAGCATGCTTGCGCCCGCGCAAGTGTGAGTCGTGTCTCTTGACAGTATTTAGAATACACAGAGAGATACAGGGAGGATGAAAGGCCTTTGTGGATGCTGATTTCAAGTTATCATCGAGAAGCCAGAGTGCCGGTAAACACTGGAGCACTGGGTGGCCCTGCGAAAGTTTAAACAAAAAACGGAGAGGCACACTCTCGCTCCTCCAGAGCACGGTCAGCAAACCGGAGCCAGTAGATGGTCGTCAACGACAATCCGTCAAAAACAAGCAGCGGATGCTGTGATACATCACACGACATCACGCAAGGAATTAGCCGCTGGCGCCTCGGCGTCACACAGCGAAACCAAAGCAGAGGCTGAAAAACGGCCTTTCGGAAATTAGGAAGATTATTTGCAAGATCCGAAATGTGGAACGCAAATCACCGCAATGAAACCCTGCCCACAAGCATGTCATCATGCTTCTCATCAACAAATTGGTGGCAGCTCAGCGGTTTTTTATTCTGGACCAGTGACCAGAAGGGTGAGGGCCTCAGCACAACCGAACCGCCTCTGATCGTATAAACTAAAGGATAAAGGAGCGGTTCAGTGGTTCAAGGTCTGGATAATTTAAGGTTGCGAGTTTAAATCACAGCTCCAAAAAACTGCCACTGTTGGTGCCTTGAAAACTGAAGCAGTAAGTCCCTCTAGATAAAGGTGTCTGCTGAGCGCTGGAAATAAAGATTAGATTATTTTTAATTAAATGTATAAAAATATACAAAACCCCCCCCAAAAAAAACAAGCACAGGTTTTTAATTAAGAGATAATAAAATTATAGTATATAATAGTAATTCTTTATATTTCATTCATTTTAATGAAAATGAATGTGGAATATTTATTATTATAAGATTAAAAGCACAGTAATCTA
Source organism: Loricariichthys derbyi (assembly GCA_033118015.1). Taxonomy (NCBI): domain Eukaryota; kingdom Metazoa; phylum Chordata; class Actinopteri; order Siluriformes; family Loricariidae; genus Loricariichthys; species Loricariichthys derbyi. Next base: position 452,783 of record JAVSBU010000093.1, on the reverse strand, counting down.
GTGCTGCAGTCTAATATGTTAGATCACCACCACAGGGGTCTGGGTCCGAGTCCCGGTGGTACTTTATCCACACTCAATCGATTCTGGATTGGATCATCCCCCAGAAGTGCAACAGCGACTCCTGTCGGCCCTGTGTTTTCCAGGACAGGCACTCGAATCCTTATGATTCTGATCAGGAAAAGTGGGGTTAAAAAGGGGAAAAAATATTTTATGTCAGCAAGGAACTGTATAATTATTATAAGATTATTCTAATTGTTACAACAGTATTTCCTTTTATTTATTCTATTTTTTAATTTACTGTACATATAATAAAATTGTCACTAAATTAGATAGATAAGTTCAATAAATAAGACATCAATGTGTAATTATGATAAATAGAACAAATTTATAGGGGTACATTTAGCATTTTCTGCAGTGCTGCACTGTAAATTGTGGTAATGCGGAGTTAAAAGAACAAAAAAAAAGCTTTTTTGGTCGGAGGTGTTTAGTTTGCATGTAGGACGTTGTCTAAACAGAGGCATCTCTCTGAGATCGAACGGAGGAAAAGGCCTGTGACAAAGTGACGAAAAGTAAACTCAGCACCAAGTTTAGACAAACTGACGTCGAGGTTGCAACTGTAGACATAATACGTCTTTATTTCAGTGGAAACAAAAAAAAAATCAAAGCAGATGTTTTTAACAGAGATTTGTGTAATTGGACTGGTTACAACCGCTTAGGGAAGTGAAGTGTTGTCATTATGTTGGTAATTGGTGGAATTTACCGACTCGTGCAAAAGATTGGGCACCTATGATCAAATGATACGCTTTGGTTATCTCTGAATTAACATTTATGTGCAAGTTCTTTTGGAGGGAAAAATTAATTCATGAAAAAAAGCATATACATTTTTATTTCAGATGATCTGCTAGTGCACTCAGTGCCTAGACTTTTTCACAAGGCTGTTTTTTTGTTTTATTATTATTGTGGTATGTGACAGTTTCTAGGTTATTTATTAAGTCAAAGAAAAATATATTTTTATAATAAAAAAATAAATAAATTTTGCGCATAAATATCTTTTAAAGCATTATTTAATTCCTGAAAAAACAATAACCTCAAGAATCACCAATAAACAGGTGAAAATAAAAAAAAAAGATTTTATATTAATATTAAATATTGATATAACATTTTAAACTTGTATCAAGAAGTAATTAATTGTTATTTTGCCTCCCATATTATGTAATTTAATTTAATGTTCCATAAAATTGGACGGCATCATGTAAGTAATATAAACATTGATAAAATATCAAATATTAGAACATATTTGAAATCTATTAGTAAGTAAGAGTCTAAAGTTTTGTGACTGAGCCCCGGTGAAATGTTGACTCCAATCGTTGGATGTAGCATTACGGTTTGGGTCGGTGCTGTATGTCATGTTCTCTTTTTTGGGTTCTTTTTTTGTTAAGTGTCTGTGTTAAATGGAAAAATATGACTTCTGTGTTGTGTTACCAGTCTATATAACCCAATTTAGCTAATCGAATCGACCCAGAGCCATTTGAAAATGTTTTTGACTGTAATGGTGTTTCAAATTTAATTAAGTTCAATCAAGAACCATCAACTCAAAATGCGTAACATCTTAACAACTCAAAACTTACATCTTTCCTATTTGATCATGTTAGCTCCAAAAATTAACGATGACTAAAACCCAATGCCGAGATTCCAGCTTTAGCTTAGGCTCCTTCAGTTGTCTTAACATGGGTTCCCCTGTCTGACGGCTGTTCCCCTTCCTTCTGGTGCCAAACGACTTCATAACCTCAGATCACAGTATCGAGGGGAAGGCTGTTGGCAGAAAAGCGATACCTAATGCTATTCCTTATTGGAGGCTTAAGAGCCTTCAAGTTGCCCCATGCTATCTAAAACTAGCTGCCTGCAGACGTCTCACCATGGGGCAGTAGGGTTGGCGACACTGAGATTACTACACGCGTCAAGCCATAAGCAGTCAAGTGACAAAAGGAAAGAGCAAGACAGATAGTTCAGCACTGTGCTAGGTTTGTTTGAAGGAGTCTTTGAAAATGCATTTTGCTGCAATTTGTAGTCAGGGAACTGGCAGGTCTTATGAGCTCCTAAGCTAGGACAACAGCGCCCCCCAGAGAAGACTCAACTACCAGGTCCAGTGCATTGCTACTGCAGGACCTATCGTGGAAAAAAAACACGCTCAGTGTATCTGTGCATCATGTTTCCTTACATTTTGTGACAAGTTTGTAGCCTGCATGCCTTTCACTTTTGATTCATGATTATTTCACTTTGTCCTTCCTTGCGCCGCTGCATCTGGAAAAATTTGAAAACATTAACCCCATGACTGTATATTTGGTGTAATAGCATTTCAAACAAGCATTTCATGTAATAGGCATCTAAGTGTCCTCTTTTTTATTTTATTATATCCTCAAACAGATTCTTAACATATGAGTCCAGTCCTTACGCACTTATGAAGGACTCGCAAGCTAATGCTTTGGCCTCCTGTTTGTAAGTGACACCAAAAGGCCACATGTATTATCTCCAGACATGAAGGCAGAAGCTGTCAGCAGTGTGTCCATTAAAATAGAGCTGGGCTAACAATGGTGCATTGTATCCCATCCCTCTTGTTCCGGAAGGAAGCCATGCAGCGAAACAGGAAACCCGAGGCGCCGTATATCAAACCGATCATCATGCTTGAGGTCACATGCTCAAATTATTGCGACACCTAAATTCTGCAATACTAAATAATATTTTAGAATTGCTGGGTCACTCAAAACTAGAGTATAATGTCATGAAAGCCATCCTTAACTCGTATCTATCTTTGGTGGGTACAACTTATGGTGTATGACAGTGCTGAACATCACACTAACACCAAGGGGAAATTAAAAACAGTCAGCTCACCTATTGGCAAGAGAGAATTTGCACTTAATCATTTAGCAGATGTCCATATCCAGAGCGACTTAAAATTGATAGTCTTAGAATCCAAGCAATCATCAGTTTGGGGCTTTGCACAAGCACCCAACAGTGGCAGCTTGGCAGAGGTGGACCTTCTGGGCCATAGACCAGTACCATAACCTCTTGGTCACCACAGTTCACATAGATAGAGCCTGAGAACTAAAGGATCAGTACCATTAGACCCAAAACCAATGGAGGAAGAACATACCAAACTCCATACAGACGTTGACCAGAAGTAAGGACTAAAACCTGAAGGCTGAATGAAGGCTGTATGTCCTAGGCAGGGCACCAGTCTATCACAGGGCATTGCACATTCACACCTAGCAATTTAGAGTAGACAGTCCACCTGCTGGCAGGGCAGAAGGTAGAAGGAAACCAAGAGGGAACCAGTGGGTGTAGGGAGAACATGCCAAATACTTTAACAAGATATGAGGACAAAAACCATGGATGAATGGATATATGATGGTGTGCATCCTGGGCAAGGCACTAGTCCATCACAGGGCATCACATACTCACACCTAGGGGCAATTTAGTGTAGCCAGTCCACATACTGGCACGTTAGAAGGTAGAAGGAAACCAAGATTAGCCCAGTGGATAAAGGAAGAACATGTCAAAGACATTAACCAGAGAGACAGATCACCAGACTATCACAGTGCATCACACGCAACCACAGACAGTTTAGAGTAGGCAATCCACCTACTGGCACGTTAGAGGGTAGAGGGAAACCAGTGGATATAAGGAGAACCTTCAGAACTTCACACAGTCATTAACCAATATGTAAAAGTGTACTCATTCTAGGCAGGCCACCAGTCTATCACAGAACATCACACACTCACAACTATGGGCGGTTTAGAGTAGGCAGTTCACCTACTGGCATGTTAGGATGAAACCAATGGACATAAAATGGAACGCTGCCTGTGTGGACTCACCCTGGTCTCAAAGCTAGGAGCAATTTAAAGTAGCCAGTTTCTCTACTAAAGTGTCAGAGAAACAATTCTTGGCTAGACCCATCTTTCCAAACGAAAAAAAACCAAATGTGTCAATTTGGCAATTTTTCCCCCAAGTGTATCTCTTGGAAGGTGCAGTGCTCTGTGTTGCTAAAAACCCATTCATCCATCTGCACTCTCTCACCTGCCCCCATCATATCAATCCCTCTCTCTCTCTGGAGATAAACCCCCTTTGGTTTTGCACAGGAGCCTGGCCACGTCTGCTCCTAATGGTCCTTCTGTCTGACCGCCCTCCTGTCGCCCCTCTCCAAACTACCTCTGGATCCCAAGCTAAATGTGTGTGTGTGTGTGTGTGTGTGTGTGTGTGTGTGTGTGAGGACTACTCAGCCCTAAGTGCACCTAAGAGCACCCTCTTCAAGAGCGCAAGCCAGACAGCAATGGTGTTTAAGAAGCGGTCTGTCTGCGCCACAGCCTGTGGCGAGCACAAGAGCCTCTGTACCGTGCATGCTTTTTTCCGTGACTCAAACGCTGGCCTTCAGGAATTCACAAGGGTCTCTGCTGAAGCCTTCAAGAACCCCTCACCCCACCACAAGAAGTGCATGCGTAATATCAATTTTGATATCAGACCGTGCTCTTACTTGCTTAACACACTCATGATGCAACCTGTGCATCAAAACCGCTTCGGTGTGACACGTTTAGAGCCACAAACCTGGTTAGAAGCTGCCTCTCGGTTGAGTTGCTTCTGTAACTAAGCCCAGACATCAGCTTCTCGACGTGACCAGGTGATAAATCTCGTAACAGTATTACGCTAGCTCCTAAACTGCATCTAATAGGATCCAGCCTGAAAAACAACAGCCTCTCTGTTGTAGGCGTACATTTGTTTCAGCTTAAGAGAGAAAGTTGTTGAATCCGATCAGGAGACTTTACAATCGGTGGCGACAATGTTGTCCTGTCGAGCACCTTGTAGATTCCATTGAAACAGAATTAGCGTCTAGCAGATAATCCTATTATACTGGAGACTAGGAGCTCTCTGCTGTCTCAATAAGAGGTCAGACCCTTAGTGACCCCCACACTTTTCTGGGACAATGGACTAGTGAGCAAAACAACGAGTGTCACTGTATCCCAATGAAGCGGCTCACACAGGAGTCTTTTGTTCAGAAGGCAACTTTGGTTTTGGACTTAAGAGTTTTACGGTCTTTGGTGGAAAAAATGTTTTTATCCTGAATCTGAAAGTCTCCTAACCAGCCTTGCTCAAGCATTGCTCTTTAGGTAAATACAATATTGGGTAGTGCCACAGGCAACGTCTTAGGGTGGGTTAGAGATTTTGCAGATGACCCCCCCTCACCTAACCAACTGAGAACGAAACTCGAGCAGACCTTGAGGAAACTATCCTATCAGTTATGATAGGCAGTATGAAACGGTCGAGGATAGGACGTTCATGAGGCAAAACGTGCAGCCTAAGTACATTTAAATCTTTGTAAATCAATGGTTATAACAGTCCTTCAAAGATCTCTGATGGGATTAGCCATCTAAGGGAACAGTACTTAGACAAGTCCATTCTTGGCTAGACCCTGTGTTCAAAGGGAGTTCTGTGTTTTGATTAGCAATAAAACTCTAATAGTGGTGATTGGAAAGCCCATTAGGGGTTGATCAATCAGGCCAAATGCTTGGTTTAATAATTGATGACAGGCAATTTACACAGAGTCTGTGCGGATGGCTCTTCTTCTACAAACACCGGCGCCGGGTGCTATTGCTGGGCGTCGCATCAGATGGAGTTCACCAGCAGTGCTCACTGCATTAACTAACACATCAGACAGATGTTTCCTGTTCGCTCTACCTTTTTATGAAAGCAGGTATTTTGATGAGGATTGTGGATTCCTCTCTCTGGCAGTTCTCGCAACTGATTTTAAACTGAGACATATAGTCCAAATATGTCAACTGACCTCTGCGTTAATGTATGCAAACAGCGTCAGTTGCTTTGCTTTGAAATGCGTTTTATAGAGCAAACAAAGAAGGCTCTTGGCACTACCTATCTTGGCACCACTTAAGCTGCAGTAGAAACAATGAATCTCTGTTTGCCGTGGTCAATGGCTTGCTGTTCCTCATCCGGATAAAGAGCAGACAAGGCATTAGAAATCTCTCTCTCTCTCTCTCTCTCTCTCTCTCTCTCTCTTCTCTCTCTTCTCTCTCTGTCTCTCTGCACTGTCAGTGTGCTAGTCTGAGACCCCGTCCTAGGCTCAGGGGGATTGTTATAAATTACGATGGCGGCCGCAGACAGCCAGTCTGTGTGGCAAGTCTCCCTCTAACTTCGTTTTCCCCTGTAACCTCTCGGCGCGGGTCCCTTTGATGTACGCCACCATTACGCCTAATGGCCCTCATCCCGCACGAGCTGTTGGGGCATCATTAGGAGCCGATCAGGTGGCTCCAAGAACAGACCTGCTCCTGATAAATCAATGCCAAACACAAGGCATTTGCCTTGTGAGGAACTGGAACCACATGGGACTGGGATGACTCAGAATTACAAGAGGAGCGTGTTGAGATGCTAAGCTCGGCAACATAGGGCAGAGGGTCATGACTTTCAAGTGCGACTTGAACAATTGCTGGTTGAGGCAGTTTTCCTACAATAGGCCTCTGCGTTAGGCAGTGCTCAACTCAAAACCTTTAAGCTCTGGACTCCATTAGCTCAAAGTCATAGCCAGTATTTTGATCGAGCGCAACAACACGGCGCTAACAGTGTTAAAACAAATAGAAAACAGGAAAAAATATAAGAGAGACGATGTGACACGTTACTTTCTTTGATCACTTTTTCGAGCACTCCAGCACCAGTCACACTACTTCGCCCTTTATTCTGGGAGGTGGAACGTCTTGCGGATTTCCTCCCAGTGTATCCTGGGGTCAATTAGTGCACCAGTCAGCAGAACGAAGTGTGTCCATCTAAACCAATTACGTGGCCTAAGTGGAGGCAACTCCGGCCAGCGGCGGGCGGATGGCTCCTGTACTGATTAACTGGCAGACACATTGACCCCTGGTGCCCCCTTGACTCCCCAAGGGGGAAACCACTGTCATAAGCGATAAATCCAATGTTGGCTCCACTCTGGATTAGCAAAGAGCTCCGAACAACCAATATCCCATTAGAAACAACGAACGTAGCTTCAGGTGCACTGATCTTTGTTGTGACTCTTAAAGTTATTGTTATATCTATATACAAAAGGGCCGATCTCATGATATGATTACGTGTTCTGGTTTGAGTTTGCCTTGAAGGTTCAGGGATTATATATTGATCTGATTACTGCCTTTTTAGGGCATCAAAGCTTTTTATGATTATACAGGACCCTCTGATGATTACTCTGAGGAGAATGTGCATGGTATGACGTCCACTTAATTACATCAGGAGTGCTGCTATTTACGTCAGTCTCCTTAACGTCAATCTCTACAAACGGTAGAGAAGAATAATTAAATAAGTATTAATTAGCAATATTTGGTGCTGTTATGGAAACATTGGCCATGATGCCTATTGCTGGCTACTCAAATGGTTGCAATTGATGGGTTTCTGTGTTAATACAATTCCAAAGGCATGATGTTAATGTGCTACCGTGGTGAGACAATATGGATCCGTTCAATGTCCAAGGTCATTCTTTCAGTGCTATGAAAAAAATTGGAAACACTGATGAACAAGCAGGGGACAAAAACCTTTTGGCTGCCTTGTTGATAGTTTTTGCTAACCTGAGAGTGTGAGTTTACATGGTAAACAAAGTACCAGAAACAAAAAACTGTAAACTGTGGACCACAACTTTTAGAAGCTAATTATATTTACATTTATGTCACTTAGGAGACCCACTTATCAAGACCAACTTACAAGTGGGCTCAAGGACCCAACAGTAGTAGCTTGGCAGAGATTGGATTTGATTTCTGAACCTTCTGGTCCATAGTCCAGTACCTTAATCCAGTGTTTCCCAGCCCTGATTCTGGAGACACATCACCCTACACATTTCTGCTTTAACACAGCTCCTGCAGCTCTGAAAGGGTTTGGTAATGAGCTGATTAGTTGATTCAGGTGTGCTGGGAGTAGGGTAGACACTAAAATGTGCAGGGCAGTGTGCCCCCAGGACCAGGTTGGGAAACACTGCCTTAACCGCTAGGCTACCACAGTCCCATATTGTCTCCGTATTGCTGACTCCAAATTTGTACCATCTTCAGCAGATCTCTAATAGTGTTCCTTGGATAAATGTTTGTAGGACTGTGGTGGCCTAGCGGTTAAGGTACTAGACTATGGAACAGAAGGTCCACGTCTGCCAAGCTGCCACTGTTGGGTCCTTGAGCAAGACTCTTAACCCATAGTTGCTTGGGATTATAAGACTGTATCAATCAGGGGTATTACTAGACCTAAATCTTTACTGGGGCACAGGACCCCCAGCTCCCACCCTCGCCCAACCACCACCGATTTTTACCCTTTCACCCACAACCCACCCTTAATTGTTATACTTTTTTTAGACCTGATTTGTATCCTCGTTTATACTTGAAATCCTCCTGGTCCATATTTTATTTCGTTTTGTGCTATTTTAATCCTGGTTTAGTCCAAGTCTTAATTTAAGGTTGTTTTCCCTAATTATTGGAAAGTGATTTATGAGGTGTTCAGGAAAGCCTAAAAGTTGGCCCCTAGGTTTAATAAAACAATAAGCCATATATCCACCTACAGAAGAATCAGATGGTAATATATCACACATAGAAACTAGTTACATATTTTATCCATTCATTAACCTACCGTTACACTCGTATTATAAAGGCATAAAAAGCAACGTTTGTGTTTGCCAGGTAAGCATGTGAAATTTGAATTCTCTGGCACGTGTACGTGTATGTTGCTATGGTTACTATGGTTGATAAACATCGTGAATTTCTGTTGAAAGAGGAAGATTATATTTTCTGTTTGCTGTCCTACTTTTAATTCAGAATAGAGTGTAAATGAATGCTTTGAAAAAATATGAGGTAGCTGAGATTTTTTTATACTGGGGTACAGCAGATTCACACTGGGGCATGTACCCCAGTAAAAGTTGTCTAACGACACCCATGGTACCAATTGTAAGTCGCTCTTTGTAAGGGCATTTGCTAAATGACATAAATGTAAACATTTGCCTCTCTAACCATCCACCTCTCTGTTCACGGGGGAAAAATACTCTTCCTTTACTGCTATCATTACAAAATGCTCCAGGTAGAGTTGAAACCGAATGTACGTTGTTCTGAAAAATGGTGCAGACAACATATATTCAGATAGAGAGAGCATAATTCCACTATGTCCTATAGAAGGAATCCCTGCCTTATTCTTTTATACTCAAAGCCTTCCAACTCAAATCTGATTGGTCCTCATGCTTCAGTTATCTGAGGACTGGACAAGGCTTCACCTCTATAAACAAACATAATTTGACAAGCGTACCACCACGTATCTGCCAACCACGTATCTCTACTGCTGTTACATTGTACAATATAACTGATGTTACATTGTACAATAAACACCTAGCAGTGAATAAGTTGAAAAAAAAGCTGATGTTAGTGATCTACTTCTATTATATGCCTAATTGTCATATTATAGCAGGATAATGGTTTGGATAGCATGTTGGAGTATAGTGTAGAATGCGTTGTACAGTATGAGAATAATCATTAGTTATACTGCATAATGATTTTAGGTGGAGTTTAGTATGAGCAGCAGGTGTAAAGCAAAGCCCACAAGAATTTGTTGTCTAGTAAAATGAAACGGGTTTTCACCCAAAAACGTAAAAGCTGTCCTTCACGTCGTCTTACCTCACAGATTTCTGCACTACCCAGCACACACATGTATCCTCATTGCGCTTGATTTAATAACAAGATCAAGCCCTTCCTCAGCCCTTCCATAACTGAATCAGAGGGACAACAGGATCCTTCAATACCCTGAGGAATGACAACGTTTCCCCTCCACCACTGAAAAATCACATCTCTGCATTTTCCCCTCATGCTTTTTTGATAGATCTCTTTGTTTTGTGGTGCCGTCACACACGCTAAGTTGTAACAGCACTTCCACGAGCCGGAGCACGGGTTCAAATTAGGGTCCATTATCGTGCATCATATCTGAAAATGTCAGGGCCTAAGATACGGGAGGTATGCCACTGCTCCAGCCTCGGACCATGTCTGATGTCTCCGGCGCTAATTGCATTACATTAGTGTATAAATTACGCAGAATGTGATTGAACTTTGACTGCGGATCAAATCAGAGCCTCTTGAGCGAGGAGATCATCAGATTAGGCAGGCCGACAGATACATAGCTAAAAAGATCAGTCATGGGTGCTTGGAGGGTCATGCGTCACCTGATAGGAAACTTAAGTCAGGCCTGGTTTGTCACATTTCAGCTCCATAATTTGTGGCAAAGTGTGCTGCAGTACAGATTGGACAACCGGACAACAATAACAACAATAATAATAAGAACAGTTATATTGTGATAGATTTGTATTTAGTTAATGGTTATGATTCAATGTGTAATAAAACCCATAATACTGGATCATTTTTTGCTTATTGTATAAGACCTTGGTTATTTGATTATTTGGGATATTTTGATGTGTGTTCTTGCTGACTAATGGGGCAACTGACCACCGCAGAGGCCCAAACACAAATGCCTAAAGGAAGTAAATGGCAGATGGACATGACATGGAGTCCATTCCTCTTTCCAGGTCCTCATCATAGAAGTCTTATAAGATTTTATAGAAGATTTTCTGCTGCTGTAAGTTGTTTGTAGTCTTTCGCTGGACCTTTGTAGAGGGGTCAAGCATGTAACAGGAGATGTTACAAGAAAAAAACAATACATATATACATACAGTGGGGAGAACAAGTATTTGATACACTGCTGATTTTTAAGGTTTTCCCACTTGCAAAGCA
>JAVSBU010000093.1:402172-419660 GCA_033118015.1 Loricariichthys derbyi | reverse complement strand
CTGAATCCAATCGAGAATCTGTGGAAAGAGCTGAAAACTGCTGTTCACATCCAACCTCACTGAGCTCGAGCTGTTTTACAAGGAAGAGACAATGATAGAGACAAACACCAAGAGACTTGCAGTTGTAATCGCAGCAAAAGGTGGCACTACAAATTATTAACGCAAGGGGGCCGAATAATTTTGCACGCCCAATTTTCCAGTTTTTTTATTTGTTAAAAAAGTTTAAAATATTCAATAAATTTCGTTCCACGTCATGATCGTGTCCCATGATTGTTGTTGATTCTTCACAAAAAAAATAAAATTTTATGTCTTTATGTTTGAAGTCTGAAATGTGGCAAAAGGTTGAAAAGTTCAAGGGGGTTGAATACTTTCTCAAGGCACTGTATATAGCCATATATGGCCAGGATTACATCGATTAAAGTTTCAGAATGTCGGTTTTGATTAATTTATAATTAATTGCTCAGCCAAACAATAAAGGAGAGAAAACTAAGGAAACATGAGTAGTAGTGTATAATAAAATATCCAAAATAATGTAACAAAACTTAAACGAGTTTCACAGACTGACGGTGGAACAGGCCTTTCTCTCTCTCTCTCCCTGTTTGGTCTCCTTCATCTTTTCACTCAGTCTCTCTTCATTATTGTTTCCTCTCTAGTTGATTTTGGAGTGAGTGCTCAGTTGGACCGGACCGTGGGCCGGAGGAACACATTTATTGGCACCCCTTACTGGATGGCACCAGAGGTCATCGCCTGTGATGAGAACCCGGACTCGACCTACGACTACAGGGTGAGTCCGTGATTCAATAAAATGGCGTCTCGGTTAGAGCCTGTCGAGTCGATTGATTTAAACGCAGACTGTGCTGAACTTAAACTGCACAGTAACATTACTGCCTGTGTAAGAAATGTTTTTCTGTCCAAACAGAGTGACATCTGGTCTCTGGGGATCACAGCTATAGAGATGGCAGAGGGAGCGCCTCGTAAGCACCACACACACACACACACACTCACACACACCACTGTGACTTCTGATCTTTTTTTACGTTATAACAGTGGTCCACATCTCTTATTAGTGACAGCGTTTATAAACGGTGCTCTTTAAGTTGAGGCTGTAAGGACAGACAGGTCAAGTCGAGCCCTGCTTTTCCCTGGTTTGCACATGTGTACAGGTGTTTTAAATCGATCAAATGCAGGTGATGGTCCACGTGAGAAGAACCAACAGCAGTGGAGCAGCTCGTACAGGACTGATCTTGTGTTGAGGTGTGACCCAACTTGCAAAGGATCAGAACTGAGAGTAAAGTAGTTCTGTGCTATGGACTGGGTCTGACTATGTAATTGTCTATGTAATTGAGAGATCGCAGGTGGGTCCGAGATGAAGATAAGTCCATGCCGGTCCGTTATGAGGCTTTAGGCTTTGCCGTGCCTGTCCAATACAAGCCAATACAAGAGATGAGTGGCAGTGTAAGATGACGCTCGAGTCCATGACCTGTGGGTCTGGGACGAGGCACGAGGTCATGTCATGGGGGTCTGAGATGAGGCTCAAAGCTTTGGAGTTCAGGCTCAGGCACGCTGGTTTGAATCGAACCTTGAGTCCGTAGCATGCTGGTCCAAGTCAGTATAATGGAGACTGGAGTTTGAGTCTCTGTGTTTGCTCTCTATGTTAACCCACTATGCTCGCGCTCTCTCTCTCTCTCTCTCTCTCTCTCTCTCTCTCTCTCTCTCTCTCTCTCTCTCAGCGCTGTGTGACATGCACCCTATGAGAGCGCTCTTCCTCATCCCACGGAATCCTCCTCCCAAACTCAAGTCCAAGAAATGGTGAGCCCTGTCCTGCATTACATTAGAACATCATCCATCTTTATCCGAACCCTTTGTTCTCTGAGTTTTTCTCTGTTTATTCTCTCTCCTTTCCTTTTCTTCTCTCTACACATGCATTCTGACTGACATTATTTTCCTTCTCTTATATCGGTTTAGTCTTACATAAGAATCTGAACGGCTGTTTTACCGTCCTGCTTTTTCTGCTTCTGTCCTTATTTGGTTACGTTCGCAGCGTGCAGCTGTTACTGTTTGCACACTGAGCGATATTCTCAGGAGGACATGGGCTTATTCCTTTTTGGACAGGCACCAGGCCTCCCACTGGGCATATCTCCCTCCTATAATGTCTAGTTTTTAGTAGTGGAGGTGGAATATAGATCTATGAAAGCTATATGGTAACCCTGCTGGATTCATGCTCTGTACTCAAAGGGAAATGACCAGAGGGCTCCTTAGACTAGTGAACTGGTTAATTCTGATCATAGTCACAGACATTTTTGGTGTAAATTAATCCAAATTGCTAACTAAATTGATTTTCCTCATTAAACCCACAACGCTTTAATAATCCAGTAGAAAAGCTGAAAGTTTGCTCTGCAAATTAAATTGACAATGAGACAAAAGCAAACTCGCTAATAGTTTGTGATCTTAGAAATTCCTAAGAAGCAGGGATCAGTCCCAGTTCTGATAGGAGTTGCTGGTGCGGTGTCAGGGGATCTGCCCCGCTTCATCCTTCTCTCACTCAGACACAGCCAGTCATACCTGCGCAGCACATGACCAAGACTCGAACCTGGGGTCATGGTGGTGTATCATCAAATAGGACCCATGAGAACAGGACTTTGTTATACTCTACAAAATGGAATGTGAATTTTAAGCTTTAAAATGAAAGTTTGCTCTAATCCTTGTACTTTCTAGTTGGTACGGATTAATATGGGTTTTAAGAGGTAGTGCGATTATTTTTCCAGGAAGTAATGAATAACTATGAACTTCGCTATTTGAGGTTGTTTGAATGATTGTTTTTTGTTACTGCTTCTCTCCCAGGTCTAAAAAGTTCATCGACTTCATAGAGGGCTGCCTGGTGAAGATGTACCCGGGCCGTCCGTCCACCGAGCAGCTGCTGAAGCACTCGTTCATCCGAGACCAACCGACCGAACGGCAGGTCCGCATCCAGCTCAAGGACCACATCGACCGCACGCGCAAGAAACGCGGAGAGAAGGGTGTGTTTTCCACACGCACACTCCATTTACTGTTCAGAACAACCCAGCTGCTGCTGTACTGTGAAAGTCTACAAGAAACAGTAATGAGGGAGTTACGCTAGGATGATGAAATTCAGACAGATGGGTATTATTTAATAAACAGTAATATGGATCAGGATGAATTCAATCTGGGGCTTTACCAAAGTTAAGGTTCGGATTGTACAGTGTATTTTTGTGATCATTTTTAATGAACAGCATCATTTGAGATAAAATAACTTAATATAGTAATATTGAATTCTAACCATAGACTAGAACGACTGAAAAAAATCTCTGTATGTAAGGTAGCAAATCCACTGCAGTAGCTGAATTCCAGCACAAACTCACCTGATTTTACTTAATAAAAATATAATAAAATGATAATTGAATCCAAAGGAAATACACTAATAAAATATAATTAAACTTTATTTTAAAATAATTAAATAAAATAAAAATAAAATACAGATTAATAAATAAACTGAATAAAATAGTTTTATATAAAATAAAATTAATATATAATGTAAAATTAGAGAATATATTAAAATAGTGTATGGAATAAAGCGTAAAATAGAGAATATAATAGAAAAAAATAAATAAGAATAATAAAACAGATTATAATAAGTAAAAGAGAAAATAGGAAAATATTTATAATAAATAAAATAAAGAGAATAGACAGTGCACGCTGGAAAAAAAATAAAAACATTCTTAAAATCTCTACATATAAGGCAGCAAATCCACTGCAGTATCTGAATTCCAGCACAGATTCACCTGATTTTACTTCATAAAAATATACTAAAATGATAATTGAATCCAAAGGAAATGTACCAATAAACTATAATTAAACCTTATTTTAAAATAATTTAATAAAATTAAATTAAAATACAGATTAATAAATAAACTGAATAAAATAATTTTATATTAAATAAAATTAATATATAATGTAAAAATTTGAGAATTTGTTAAAATAGTGTACATAATAAGTGGAATAAAGCATAAAATAGAGAATATAATAGAAAAAATATATATAATAATAAAACAGATTATAATAAGTAAAAGAATTCCAGCACAAACTCACCTGATTTTACTTAATAAAAATATAATAAAATGATGATTGAATCCAAAGGAAATGCACTAATAAAATATAATTAAACATTATTTTAAAATAATTTAATAAAATAAAAATAAACTACTAATTAATAAATAAACTGAATAAATTTATGTAAAATAAAATATATAATATAAAAATTAGATACTATATTAAAATAGGGTATGCAATAAATGGAATAAAGCGTAAATTAGAGAATATAATAGAAAAAAATCAAATATAATAATAAAACAGATTATAATAAGTAAAATATAAAACATGAAAATATTATTCATAATAAAGAAAATAACAAAATAGACAATACAGCTCTGGAATAAAAAATCAAAAACAAAAAATCTCTGTATGTAAGGCAGCAATTCCACTGCAATATCTGATGAATTCCAGCACAGACTCACTTGATTCTACTTAATGACCCACTGATTAGATCACCAGAACCAAACCTGATTCACTGAGAGAAAAGTCCAAGATAAATGAAAGCTGTGCTGTAGATAAATATAGATTTCTAAACTGTCCTAAGTTAAACAGCATTTCTTGGTTAAAAATGAATATAAACTTACTTTCTGTGTATTATTAATTATTATTTGTATTAATAATAAAGGTCTGAACCTTTTTTTTAACTAGTTATCATTTACAGTGAATAAAGGTTAACTGCTGCAAATATACTTATTTTTAGAATAAAATAAAAAGATTCCCTATCACTCATACACCTAAAGAATCTACAAACCGTAAAACCAGAGTGAAAAACTGATTGGTTTTTCAGAGCTGTACAGGTTCAACTTCAGGTATAAAATATTGGGAGCACTACACAGAATGAAGGGGTGAACTTTTTTTTGGCACTTGTAATCAATCAGATGCCATCCGACGCCATGTTTCACCTTGAATACCAGATGAATATTGACCTGACTGGGATTCTGTGTGCTGTAGCTTCCCACCTTTTTAATCCTCAGCCTCTCCAGCACACAGTTTGACCGACGTGTCTCGATCATTCACATGTTCAGATTTTTTTTTTTGGGTGATTATTCCCACAGCGATACAGCACAAGCACCAGCGCCCTGTAAAAAATGAGAAGGCCACTAGAAAAGTGAAAGGAAACATTTTTTTGTTTTATTCTATAAATTGCTGACAAATTCCAGATAAAAAATGTTGATTTGCTGCAACCACAAGAGCAGTTATTCACTGGGAATGAACAACGAGACAAAATATCAAAGATGAGGATTTAGTCAGACCTTGATTTAATAATACAAATATGTATCTTTTTTTAGCAAAACAATACTCCATATTTCAATCCCAGCTTTCATTTATCTTGGACTTTTCTCTCAGTAAATCAGGTTTGGTTTATGTGATCTAATCAGGAGGTCATTAAGTAGAATCAAGTGCGTCTGTGTTGCAATACATGAGATAGTGGATTAGATCTGCTGCCTTACATTTGCACTATATATAAAACGTACAGGATAATGTGTGTAGTTTAGATAGAAATGGGCCTTGAGTATAAACAAGCTGATCTCTGACCTCAGTCCATCGTTCATTATTGTATTCAGCCAAAGTCTAATCTACTCAGTCAGTTGATGAACCTGATCATCTGATCAGTCAGTATTAGCACAGGGCCGATGTTCATATGCAGCACATTTGGGAGGAATGAGAGAAAGAGTGTGTTTTGGACTCTATAATTAAAAACCATTCATCTGACAGAGCATATTGCTTTGTACTGACCAACTGGCTCCGCCCCTCACAGAGGAGACCGAGTATGAATACAGCGGCAGTGACGAGGAAGACGAGAACAGAGGCGACGAGAGAGAGTCCAGGTAATAATGCAGCTCTACACAAAGCACACACACAGAGGGTCGCTATAGACTGGTTATTAACTTCCATTCAGCTCTTTGTTACCATGAATAGCACACTATCAAATAGCGAGCATACTACACACCCCAAACAGAAGAACTTGCACCACGCCCATTCCTGACCGGTTCTTCCTGCGTGCTTCTATAAATACCCTGCCCCCACAGAGACTTTCTCTTACTGTGTAAAAATAAAGGAGGGGGGGGATCCTCCGCACCTGGGACGAAACGCGATCATTATTCTGCCGTGGAAGCAATTCAGTTCAGAGCTCTTACTCTGCAGTATCAATATTGTGTAACACAATGCTGGCACTGGGGAGCGGGAGAGCTAACCCATGTCTCCTTCAGAACATACTGAGACTGTCACGCCTCCAGGTCGCTCCCATCACCCTGTTCTGTACATTTACCTTACTGTCTGATCTCTGTGCCTTTTCTTCTCATCGCAGCTCAATCCTGAATGTCCCAGGAGAGTCAACGCTGCGGCGGGACTTCCTGCGGCTGCAGCAGGAGAATAAGGAGCGCTCGGAGGCGCTGAAGAGGCAGCAGGCCCAGCTGGCCGCGCAGCGCCGCGACCCAGAGGAGCACAAGCGCCAGCTCCTGCACGATAGGCAAAAACGCATCGAGGAGCAAAAGGAGCAGAGGCGCAGGCTCGAGGAGGTATGGCACATGCCATGCTCAAACATTCAAATTCCCTGCGTGTAATGAGGATGTGGCATGAGCCAAACGCTTGAAATTACTGGTACTAGTGTTGGTCAAACACTAATGATGGCCATTTGATAGCCATCACTGCTAGAGTTACCTTTACTTATACCAATACCCACCTCTATTCATACCCACTACCTACCTTTTGTGAGTCACAATACCCACCTCTATTCATACCCACTACCCACCTTTTGTGAGTCACAATACCCACCTCTATTCATACCCGCTACCCACCTTTTGTGAGTCACAATACCCACCTCTGTTCATACCCGCTACCCACCTTTGGTGATTCACAATACCCACCTCTATTCATACCCGCTACCCACCTTTGGTGATTCACAATACCCACCTCTATTCATATCTTCTACCCACCTGAACTGAACAGGCTTGAAGAGGTATGGCACATGCCATGCTCAAGCATTCAAATTCCCCGCGTTTAATGAGGATGTGGCACGAGCCGAATGCTTGAAATGACTGGTAATAGTGTTGGTCAAACTCTACCGATGCCCATTTGATAACCATCACTACTGATACCAATACCCACCTCTATTCATACCCACTACCCACCTGAACTGATACACAATACCCACCTCTATTCATACCGACCTCGATTCATACACACTTCTAACCTCAATTTATATCAAATACCCATTTCTATTTATACCTGCTACTCCACTTGTACTGATACCCACCTCTATTCCTACCCACTCCCCCTTTCTATTGATATCTGGTATCCACCTCTATTCATACCCGTTCCCCACCTTTACTGATTCCTGATAAACACCCAGTTCATACCCAGTACCCAACTTTATTAATACCTGATACCCACCTCTATTCATGCCCAAAACCCCCCTCTCTTCCCCAGCAAAACATTCGCGAGAGCATGGCACCATCGGTATTTAACCCATCAGTGTTATTATTCTGGCAGTTTGTAATTTCTATAACATATTACACACAGTAAGTAAGTAAATTTATTTATAAAGCGCTCTTAAAACAACTTACATTGACCAGAGTGCTGTACAGCAAACAGTCATAAAACATATAACAATACATAGACATATTACAAATCTCAAATAAAATCCACTAATAGACTAGAAACTAGAAACCCAACAATTACAAACAGCCTAACATATATCAAATGCCAGTTTACATAAATATGTTTTTAGATGTGATTTAAAAACACAGAGTGGATGTTTGTGGTTTTGTGTGTTCTGAAGGGTCATGGGGTGCAAAGCATGAAAAGCCGCGTCAGCTTTGCATGCTGGTTTGAGATGTTATCTGCACTACAGGTTGTTGTGGTCTGAATCACACTCGGGTTCAGAATGCGTCTAGTGAAGCGCTGATCTGTTTAACAAAATGGAAAGTGAAATAGAAATAGTTTCTGTTACATAAATGTACACACACAGAGTCATGAACCAGGAGTGGCCCAGAGCTGCTTTTTGTACAGAGAGGATCTGGGAAGAGCTTTTATTAATAATTTACCCACTGATGGATGGTATTTCAAGAATTTGGTGATTGAGAGGTTCCTGGAGGACATACATGAGTGGAAGTGGTTTATCTGGTCTTCAGGAGGATTGATGGATGCGAGGACTCTAGTATCTGCCATTTTTTGATTGGGTTTGCTTTTAGGGGCAATACAAGAATACATTATAGCCCTAAAACTTGTTGTTTAGGTAATTGCAGGCTAAGATGGTACCCTAATTCCAGTTTAGTAATATTTTATAGCTCAGAAAGCAGGTTTGGATCAGGTGATCCCTAATCAGTAGGTCATTAAGTAGAGCCTGTGCTGGACTTTATCAGATACTGCAATGGAATTGCTGCCTTTTATGTATAGATGCTGCGTTTAAGAACATGTAGTGATCTCGTAACTCTTTTCCAGAGCTGTGTTGTGTATTTTGATCAATTTTTTTTAATTTCATTTCTTATTAATATTATTTTTCCCCATTTTATTATATTTGATTTATTTTCTTTTTGTTATAGTTCTTATTTATTACCTGTACTATTGTCTTCTATTTTATTATATTTATTTTATTTTTATATAAAATCTTTTGTATTCTATAATGTTATTATTCTATTTATAATATTGTTCTCTTTTTTCATTCATTACTAGTCTGTATTACTGCATTTTCTTATATTTATTAGGGTTTTTTTTTAATTTTCTATTTTTATATTTAAGTTCTTAGGCAACTCTTAATTTTTACATATAACATCTGACCAAGAAGGTCACGTCCCTTTTTGAATCAAGATTTCTTCGTAATAGGATTCAGGTTACAAGTTTTTCCTTGCCACTGTCACCGTAGCCTACGATTGGGGGTCTGAATATTTATAAAGCTGCTTCGAGCTTTAAATTGATTATATTTCCCTTGTTTTGTTGTAGTGCATCTTTTCGTTAAAGTCTGATCTCACATAGAGGAATAAATCAGATGAGACTGAGTGCTCACATTAGGCTGCCCAGCCCAGCACTCGACCACACAAAAGCAGGAGCTGCGAGTCCGTAATGCAATGAGCATCACTAGCTGATATATTTATCTCCATCCTTGTTTAGGTGACTTTAGCAGGACGACTTTAGTGTGTGGGAGGAAAGGAGAGCTTTTGAAATGCAAGCTGAAGAGCTATGGGTCGCAGCTGCCGCTTTTCAGTTAGACGGTCCGATCAATATGTTACGATGCTGAATGCACGAAGAAGAAATTTGCCCTTTTGAGTCATCACGTAGTTATTATTAGAACTTTCCAAATCGAGAGCAGCTGGAACATGGATGTGTCGTATTCGCGCACCATGAGCACACACAGGCTTATAAAATATGAAACGTGTACGGTACACAGAGGAGAGCTCACTTTCTTTGAGATACCCAATGTGTGAATTGCTGGTGTAACAAAGGGAAAAATGTCTGTGGCACTACAGTAGCCTAGAAGATGAGTAGGACGTGTTTAAATGTTAATGCTGTGAACTGGATAAAATATATCATCTGTTAAAAGGATTTGATACAGCCGCCTAAATATCAGCGATATGAACATTTTACATTATTCTGTTTGACATGCTATAGTTTAATTCTGTTTTATTATAATCTTCATAATATTTAATTTCTCTAAAATATTAGTATACGTTTTATTTTATTTAATGTTTTCAGGGGTTTTTTTTATTTAGCTTCTATTTATTTAAACTGTTACTATAAGGTTATTAATTAGATAATAGTTTGATTCTTACATAAAACCACCAAACTCTACCCATGGAGAATGTTCTTAAAGGTCCCTTTTTGAGGTTTCTTCCTTATAACGATTAAGGAGTTTTTCCTTGCCACTGTCACCCTAAATTTGCTCAATTTGGGATTGGCCTTAGATATTATACAATAAAACCTTCTTTGAACCAAACTCCATTGGAAAAGTTGCTATAGAAATAAATCTGACTTTGACTTGGGGTGGAACCTGGGAATTCAAACTTGCAGAAGGTTTCAGGTGCAGGCCTCAACAATATATCATCTACGCTACCCAAGGAGGTCGGGGATTTTTTTCTTTGCCACTGTCCCCTAGGCTCGCTCAGTTTGGGATTGGCCTTAGATATTAGAAGATAATAAATGCAGAGGAAATGTTAAAGCTGGTTTGAGACAAAGCTCGACTGTAAAAGCGCTGTAGATATTAATATGACAAATCTGGTCCTTGCACCAGATGCTTCTCGGCAGGACCTCTCACCACCAACTCAAAGCTCACTCTGCTAGAGTCGGGATAAACACCAACCAGGCTCGAAGAATCACACAGTCTGAGTTGCATTTCAACCCCAATGTCTGGTACCCAAAAGACCTGGGGTAATACATGCGCTCCATCAGGTCCCAGCTCTAATCTATATAAATAAACCTTTATTTTTAATAATGGAGCCTTGCCTATATAGTGAATATACAGCATGTAAGAGTACGGCTGCTGTGTGGGAGAGGTCTAATTATAGTTATTAGGATGTAACTGATGATGATGATGATGATGGCAGATATGGACATGTTTATTCACAGTGTGGAGCATCTGGGTGAGAGATCCTCCACTGCAGTGAGGTGACTCATCGGTCCCCTCCTCACTTGTTCTCCATCTCTCTCTCTCTCTCTCTCTCTCTCTCTCTCTTTTCCATCCGAGTCAGTGCTGATTATTTTTTTTCCCATTTAAGCTAGATTTAAAGCTCTCTCTCTTTCTCTCTCGCTCTCAGCAACAGAGGAAGGAGCGCGAGATGGTGAGGCAGCAGGAGAAAGCTCCTCACCGGCGGCTCGACGACATGAGGCGGGAGGAAGACCGCAGGATGGCAGAGAGAGAGCAGGTAGCCAATCAGAGCTCAAAGAGCACCATGGCACCGCCAATCAAATGGCGGCAGAGCGGGGGTGAGCCATACGCCCACTCCGCTCATGGAATGCCTGCGAACTGGTTGCCATGGAAGCAGGCTTTGAGCACGGTTTTGTGTGTGTGTGTGTGTGTGTGTGTGTGTGTGTGTGTGTGTGTGTGTGTGTGTGTGTGTGTGTGTGTGTGTGTGGGGGCAAGCAAGCTTTATGCAGCCCTACATTCAGCAGAATTCAAAGTGGTAGAGACCCAAAAGAGCAATTGGTACAAATTTACATTTAGAACATGATAAAAAACACACACTGTTATGGGTGTGCATATCCCCACTGAAACTGCCCAACTACCTTATTACACTTACAGACCCTAACTGGCAGCACAGGGCACAAGTAATACAAAGAAAACCAGAGTAGTGATGTTTCAATTTGTGACAGTTCAGAAATCTATATTTATCTACATCACATCTTTCATTTATCTTGGACTCCTCTCTCAGTGAATCAGGTTTGGTTCTGGTGATCTAATTAGTGGGTCATTAAGTAGAATCATGTGACTCTGTGCTGGAATTCATCAGATACCGCAGTGGAATTGCTGCTTTACATGTAGAATTTTTTTTACTGTTTTTTTTTTTTTTTTTTTTTCCCCAGGGATGTATTGTCCATTTTCTTTATTTTATTTATTATGAATAATATTTTCTGTTTTACTTATTATATGTTTTTTATTATATTTTATTTGTTTATTATATTCTCTATTTTATGCTTTATTCCTTTATGCTATACACTATTTTAAAATATTCTCTAATTTTTATATTGTTAAATTTTTTTATATACAATTTTATTCAGTTTATTTATTATTCATTTAGAAAATGTAAATAATTTATAATATTTACTTATATTTTATTAGTGTATTTCTTTGTATTTAATTATCATTTTATTATATTATTTTTATTGATTATTTATACAAGTTATTTTCTTTGTTTTTCCTGTTATACTGTTTTAATGCATGTTTTTTGTTATATTTATTACTTTTTTAAATACTGTTTTAATGTATTAAATGGTATGGGTTTTTTTAAATTCTTTGTTTAATAAGAGCCTTTATGTTCTTTATTTTATTAATTATGTTTATATTAATTATTCTACCTATTACCTGTTCAAGTTTTGTATGTTCTCTATTTCATTTATTATATTTAATATTATTTGATGTGTATTATTTAGTTTTTCTCTTTAGCTTCTGTGTATTTATTACTTATTTATTATTATAAATGTATTACTTATATAATTACATTTAATTATTTCATGTAACATCTAGGCTCCCCAAATGCCCATTTAGAGTGCCCCCCTTGGCTTGCTCCGTTTGGGGCTGTCCTATGCTTAAATCTGCTTAGATGGAGTGCTCTGTTATATAAATCAATCGATTTGAGCACTGTGTCCCATTTCACTGATGTAATGATCAGGCCCTAATTGATCTGCGCTATAATTAGTTCAGTTTAAAGTCTTGGATCGACTGAATTCTCGCCACTCTTCAGCCCTTTGCCGCTTGCTGAGCATTGAATGTCTTTCCTTTGTTTCTCTGTCTTATGTCTCTGCTCGTCTCTCTCCTATCTCCTCTGTGCCTCGCTCTCGCTCTTTAGGAGTTTATAAGGCATAAGTTGGAGGAAGAGCAGCGACAGTTAGAAATCCTCCAGCAGCAGCTTCTGCAGGAGCAGGCCTTGCTCATGGTAACTTTGCCTTGCGTCTGTTTTCCCTCTTAGTGTGTGCACCGTTTGCTTCTCTAAGCAGTTGGAATTGATGCATCACAAATCAGTTTGTGATGCAGAGCTGAAGTGCTTTTTAACTGCGGTGATGTTCATTGTGTGTATGTGTGTGTGCAGGAGTATAAGAGGAAGCAGCTGGAGGAGCAGAGGCAGTCAGAGAGGCTGCAGAGGCAGCTGCAGCAGGAGCATGCTTACCTCGTCTCGCTGCAACAGCAGCAGCAGCAGCAACAGCAGGAGAAGAAACCGCTCTACCACTACAGCAAGAACCTAGAGAACAACAAGCCCGCCTGGGCCAGAGAGGTCCCAATCCACCCCACCCCCCCCCAAACACACAAACACCCACTCACTCATACCACTGAACGTCCCAGTAGTGTTAAACTCTGTTTATGAAACAGGCAGAGTAAAATAAATCCATAATGAGCACCGTTTAACCTGCATTACATTCTGAGACAGGGGCGTTGCTAGACCTAAAGCTTTACTGGGGCACAGGGCCCCCTGCCCCCGGCCCAACCACCACCAATTTTACCCTTTCCCCCACTACCCACCCTTAATTGTTATACTTTTTTAGACCTCATTTGTATCCTGGTTTATACTTGAAGTCCTGGTCCATATTTTATTGCGTTTTGTACTATTTTAATTTTGGTTTAGTCCAAGTTTTTATTTAAGGTTGTGTTCCCTAGTTATTGGAAAGTAATTTATACGGTGTTCAGGAAGGCCTAAAAATTGCCCCTAGGTTTAATAAAGCAATGAGCCACAAGAGGGTGGCGTTACTGTGCATTAATCCTTAAGCGCGTGAAATTTGAATTCTCTGGCACGTGCACGCGTGTGTTGCTATGGTCATTAATGGTTGATAAATGTCGTGGAAGATTGTATTTTCTGTTTGCTGACTGTCCCAGTTTTAATTCAGAATAGAGTGTAAATGAATGCTTTGGAAAAATATGAGGTAGCTGAGCTTTTGTATACTGGGGCACAGCAGATTCAAATTGGGGCACGTCCCCCAGTAAAAGTGGTCTAACAACGCCCATGTTCTGAGAAACAGGACATTGACCGTGGTCACATTGTAGTGTAAATACTTTGCACATAGTATTTTATTTAAAAAAATAATAACGATTAAAACACAATATGAAAACATTTAGCATGGTACAGCCGTGTATGATAGTTTCTTATATTTGTAACTTTTATGAAACTTAGGGAAAATTAAAACAGATTTCATAGGGCCCTAAATTTGGGCCATTAAAAATGTAAGTTTTGTTTTCAGTAAGCTTTATATTTGGTAATTATAAACACTTACTGAGAATGAAAGGGTTAGGGTTACATTACTGCAGTTTGCCCGTACTAGTTTTCCGTCATTCAGACGTGAATTAGATGTACATAAGACAGATTTTTTTTTTTCTGTTATACTTTTAAAGACCTTGGATTGGGTGGGTGTGAATCAGCGTGTATCTGTACTGTGTGCCTTTATCTAGAAAAAGATAAAGTCCATATCATGGAACAGCGTCATACCAGTGTTCACATGACAGTATGCATCCCAGTAGTACGACCAAAATAAATAACTTGGACTATGGCCCTGAAGGTCCAGTGTACTTAAGCAAGGCCTTTAACCTGTAAATTTTTACACTTTATGACTGTATCATTCGGAAGGCGCTCTGAACAAGTGTGTCTGCTGCTTAACATAATGAAAATGGTCACTGTCTGAGTTCATCTCCGCCTCCTATAAGTGGTGTCCTAAACAAGATGTGATGTGACGGCAACGATGTTTGAATACCAATTTATTAGAAAGTAGTAAATGCCTGATGACACACTGCCGTTATAAACTCAGAGTTTTTTTTTCTCTCCTTCTTTCACAGGTGGAGGAGAGGAGTAAACTGAACAGACAGGGCTCCCCTAAAATTTGCACCACTGTCTCCGACACCAACATCCAGTCGCGCTCGGACTCGGTCAGCCAATCGGGGAGCGCGCAGGCTGCACAGACCCCGCCCATGCAGAGGCCGGTAGAACCCCAGGGCGGCCAGGGCAAGGTGTGTGACAGTCATAACAAGGGTAACGGGGTCTAAAGGTTTTTTGGGCAGAGTGTCAGGTGTCCAGCAGTGTAAAAAGCGCTACTGTAATAAACAAAAGATTCTGAGTTGGTGCTTCTCCTTCTGCATTCACTTCTGCTTTCTCTTTCCCTTCAGTGACTGTGTCCTCTCTTTCCTCTTTGTTTTTCCCCCCCTCATTCCTCCCTCTCCCGCTCGCTGCCGTGGATCTCCTCTCGCAATCCTCCTGTCCTCCCCCGACTTCCTCCTCCTCAATCCTACTCGTACCTTCACGATCCCCTAAACTCTGCTCTCACCGCTTAACTCTTTCCAACGGCCGCCGTAGTTCCAGATGGCCCACCTGGTGCCTCTGAAGCCGTACGCCGCCCCAGTGCCCCGCTCCCAGTCCCTCTGCGATCAGCCCACTAAGACCATGTCCGCCTTCCCCACCCAGGACCCCTCCCCCACCCCTACACCCCGCCCGCTGCACTCCCGTGAGCTCGTCCGTCAGAACTCGGACCCGACCTCCGAGAGCCCCGCCCCGCAGCAGCGGCCGATGAGGGACGAGCACGGGCCGTGGATCCGCCTTCCCGAGATCGAGCAGCCTCCCAAAGTGAGAATGCGTGTTCGTAGCGAACGTCGGGTCACAGGAAAACAGGAAGCTGCCTTTCTGATAGGTGGTCCTTCTCTGTTTTGTAGATCCCTCAGCGAACGGCCTCGATAGCCACCGCGCTTAACACTAACCTGTCTTCTGGTATCAGGCACCCAGTACGAGCCAGGTAAAGTCTCTCACACATGCAGAGTCGGCACACCACACACACGCAGTAAAAAATATATAAAATAAAATGACCCGTCCCACCGATCAGCCCTGACATCAAAACCACCTGCTTTGTTAAGAGGTGTAGGTCGGCGTTACACCCACCTGAATGCCCTGACCCTGAGCTTACTAACAGAACATGACCCAGAGCACATTCCCCTGGTAAACGGTCCATTCGTCTAATAAGGTGTGAGTGGGCTGTGGACTAACATTATCTTAGTCATCCCGGGCTGAAATATTTTACATTATTTCAACATTTCTGTTGCATTTTTCTTTACGTAGTTTTTTTTATACTGTCGTCAGCTGTTTGGGTGATTTTGACTATATGCACTTTATATATTTATGACTACTTAGGCATGTGGAAATCAAATTTTAAGTTACTAATTGCACTTTTTTGTAGTTCTAACGCTGTAGATATGCCGTTGTAACAAGATAATCAATGCTACTTTTTATTTGGTTAGTGTGTGGTTTTCATGTTTCGGCTGATCCTTGTACGGTGCCTATAGAATGTCATCATATCTTGGTAAAGTCCTTATATTTTGTCGAAGTACATGACCTAAGATTAATCAACTTTTCCAGTCCTTTAGAGTAACTAATGTTCACTTGCCGTGGATTTGATTACTCAGTCGAGGATTCCACTACTCGCCGATTTCAAAAGTGCTCTGGGTCTTGCTGTGAAGGGAGTTGTTGGAAAAGCATAAATTAGAAATAGAATAAGAAAAGCATCAAATGCTTTACCTATTACTCAGATTACTGTCCTGAGAATGTTTGAGAAATGGAAGACCTTTCTTAGGTCAAACCATTTCCTCCAAAGCCAGGAGGGGATTGATCAGGAAAGCCCAGAGGCCAGTGGCTTCTTTGAACAAAGTCTTCTGGATTGATCAGTTTGTGCATGAGGCAACAATCTCACAAAGCTTTACACAAAGCTGGTCTCTATGGCAAAGCAGCTAGAACGAAGCCCTTTTTGAAGAAGTACCAGTCTGGTTTGAAGCCCCAAACAAGAGAAACCACCCTAAATAAACCATACCTACTGTGAAGCATGGTGGTGGCAGCATTGAAAATGGATGCTTCAGTTGTATGCGGTTAGCCAGGCCTCTTAGTAAGTGCTGGTCTAGCCATGATTTTAGCGCTGTCTGGTTGCTTCTGATGGATCGTTTGCTTATTGGATGTTCTTGGCTGCAGTAATCCAGATCTGAGTCGCAATGACCGCTGGGAACGAGGAGATAGTGTGAGCCTCATGTCCAACCTGCCTCAGACCGGCTCCCTGGAGAGACACCGCATCCTTAGTGAGTGTTTTTTGAATGATTGAAGTATTACTATTGGGCGCGGTTTGTACCCCGTGCCTCGCCGTGTCTCATTCACCGGCATTGTTTTCAGGTTCGTCCAAAATGGACTCGTCTCCCATCCTGTCTCACGAGGGACGCCACAAACCAGGGGAGTCCCGTACTTCGTCCAGGCCCAGCAGACCGGCGGTACGCGTGCGCCACTACTCGGCAGTTACCTAACGCTTTTTTCCCTACTGTGGGGACTTTTATGCTTGCTTTTGTTTAAATACTAACACTTGTGCTCTGTCACTCTTTTCTCTATCACCTTCACACTCAGAGCTATAAGAGAGCAATAGGAGAGGTCAGTACCGGCATGACTGTGTGACATGTCTGTGCATGCCATGTGCTGTTATGCTGATAAGTGATGATTTGCTGAGTGGAGACGCTAATTAGAGGGGGGTAATTGCAGTGTAATGGACAGGAGAGAAAGAGAGCGTGAGTGTGTCCCCTCTTATCAGAGTTAATCACCTTTACCACTCCTCTACAGTGAGAGCTGCTAATTGTATGTACTTGAATGTAAAAGTTTTAAGCCCCGTTCACACATACACGGTTGCGCCCGAGTTAACCGAGATAAGCCTTTTTCGGTTTTACCTGCAAAAA
>JAVSBU010000093.1:337620-352522 GCA_033118015.1 Loricariichthys derbyi | reverse complement strand
CCAGAGGATAGCTCATTTACAGAGGATATAAAATAATAATTAAAAGCACTTGCAATTTTCTCATGTTCAGTAACAAGCATACCATCTACATTAATTTGTATTTTATTTGAATGATTCTTTTTATTGTTCCCTGTTAAGTTATTTAATGTTTGCCATAAAGTTTTGAGATTTGAACCAGCTTGGGCAATTTGGTTTTGAGTTCAGCAGTACATTTATTTCTAATTTGTATGTATTGATATTTACTCTCTAGCGTTTTGGTTTTTCTATATTGTTTTATAGATGTAACTTTTTGTCTAAGAATTTTAATTATTTGGGAATTTATCCAAGGTAGTTTGTTTTGCCGTTGTTTTATCGTTCGTAGTGTTGCAAATTTTGTATTTACAGCTTCAATTTTATAATGAAAATTAGCTAAAATTTGATCAGGGTTAGTAAATTTCATTTCATTGGACCAGTCAATATTTCTTATTTCTGCATTGAATTGAGATAATTTAGAGTTTGGTATTCTGGTCACAGACTGACGACTTGCATGACCTTTTATTATCTTCATTTTTCCCTAATTGCGTAAATAAAAGAATGATCAGAGATATCAGTTTCTATTACACCAGAGAGAGCAAATTTAGAGGGTTGTGTAGTGAAAATTCGGTGGTGGTTCTTTCAGTTGGTCAGGGTAGAGGGGGTGATTGGTTCTCCCGAACTGCATTGGCACTGATGAAGGACAGGACAAAGATGACCAAAAACACCAAGAAGTTGTGCTTCGAAACATTAAAGACTTTGTAACCAGGTTAGAGAGTCCTGCGTTGGGGCACTTGGGGCAGACTGCTGATTTGAGAGTAGTCCCCCACCCAAAATTTAGCGTTTCATAATCCAAAATCGATAACCACTGGAGCTGAAAACACACCCACCTCCACCTTTGGGTGGAGGGTGAAGCTACCTGTCATACTACCAATGCCCAGAGTTTTTGGACTGTTGGATTGTTCTGAGCCTTGAAATGATAGTGTAAGTACTCTGTGGTGGTCTTATGACAGTCCCTAATATTGATGGATAGGGTAGCATGTTAACACTGTCCCTTTTGTGTGTATATCCATCTTAATGCTGGAATAAGATCCTCTGAAATAGTGTCCCACTAATATCTAAATAACTATTATATGTTCTCCTTCCAGTTTCAGTCAGTATGGCAGACAAAAAAAGCAAGTCCTCAGCAGTGAAGAGGGTTCTGACCAAGAAAGAGCAGGAGGAGATCAAGAAAAAGGTTTGTGCCTAACAGCAACGTGCATGCTTGAATGAGTGACCTTACTTTTTTTAACTCAATTTATAGGCTGAATTTATTCCTTCTTGAGCTTGTATGCGTAGACACAGATGTGCCTTCTGAACTCTTTAGCATCCTGTAGTGTTGGTTTAATGGCACCTTTGGCAGCTCTACCACACATGGCAGGGATGTGTATGAACAGAGTCACACCTGCTCCTCTAGGGCATCTATTATAAGGGTGTAGTTATTTGATTTGGATGGTGTTTCCTTCGTCTTTAATGGTTGATGTTTTTGCAGGCTGTAATTATCTGGTAGTTATTTCATAGTTTTGCTCCTGTCACCTTTGTGGTTTGCAGGAGGAGGAAAAGGCAGCAGAAGTGTTTGAGGAGTTCTTGGCATCATTCGATGGCAGTGAGAAGGGTGGCGTGAAGACGTTTGTACGAGGAGGGATCGTAAACGCCACAAAAGGTCAAACACTGTTCATAATTTAATTGATATTGTTTTTCCCTCTACGTCAACATTTAACTATCTAGGCATTTGGTAGATGCCCTTATCCAATACGATTGTGGTCTAAGGATCTTGCTCTTAGTGGCAGGAGGAGGTGGGATTTGAACCCTGGACATTCTGGTCCTCGTAGTCAAACATCAGAAGATTAAACATCAGAGATTAAGCATGATGTGGATGAAGTGTTTCAATTAACCTTTTCACCGCAGATGAAGAGGCAGCCGAGGTGAAGAAGAGTAAGCTCTACAGACCCTCCTCCAAGTTTGCTCCCGTACCTCAGAGCGCCTCACCGGTTCAGCATACAGAGTCCCGGAAAAATGTAAGTGTTCAAACCAGCCTTTACAAAATGAAAATAATGGTTGGATTAAACAGTTATGTCAAGATTCTCAAGAAGTGCAACGTTTTCCACCTGCGGCAAACATCAAGTGTTAAAAGAAATGTAACTAGGTCTCGACCAATCGTCTTTAGCAACTTGTATCCATTAAAACCAAGCTAGATAACCGTCCAGTCCACGTTCATTTACATCATTTAGCAGACACCCTTGTCCAGAGCGACTTGTGGGTTAAGAGTCTTGCTCAAGAACACAACAGTGGTAGCTTGGCAGAGGTGGGATTTGGTCCCTTGACCTTCTGGTCCATAGTCCAACACCTTAACCACTAGGCTACCACAGTGATCCATCTGTCCAACCCTCAGTCCATGACCCAGTCCTTCCATATTGCTCACCGATGGGTTTCCACCTGCACTGTCAAAAAGCTTAGCATTTTTGCTATTCTGAATTGATTTAAGGAGAAGTCTGTAACTGTGTAGTACACTTACTGTAGAGAGGGTCAGTTAAACCACTCCACTCTCACTAATCAGCTTCATTTTCTTAAGGTTGCTAAAAAGAAAACGGAAGAAAAGAAGAAGAGTAACTTGGAACTATTCAAGGAAGAACTGAAACTGTAAGTGCTGTTAAGCGGTCAATGGAAAAATATTCTGTGACTGTCACCAATGCCGTGTTCTTATTTGAGCCGTTATGTTATACTCGATCTGTTAGGTTGTACATTAATTTGGCCTTACTTCCATATGATGTGTATTTTGGCATGCAAAAATAGAACATAAGTGTGTGTTGTTTGTATTTCTTTGTACAGAATACAGGAGGAGAGAGAAGAGCGTCACAAAAGGAAGAAGAACGACCCAGGAGGGGTCCACTCTGATCTGGACCTGTCGCTAGCTCGCCGCTCGAGTGAGAATCGCACAGACTGTACTCAGTTTATTAGTACTAAAGCTTACAGAAACAAATCTGGACACGACGTTAATTCAAATGCTACCAATTGTCTAGCATTGGTTTCTACCTGAATTGAATTAAATGGGTTTGATACTCCTGATACCCAAAGTGTGTGAAACGTCCTAGTGAGAGGGACTCAGGGCCTCCTGTTTGTCTTTTCAGTATTTGATGACGACCCAACAGTGCCAACCACGACTAATCTCTACATCGGCTGTATCAATCCCAAGGTAGGTGCTTGGATTTATTTAATCACATGAACTGAGCTCTTGTCTTAGAGGCACAGAATGAACATAATTAAAAATGATCTAGCATTCCCTTTTTAGTCAAATTCTCCTGTGAGCGTTTAGCACAGAACAGTGCAATATAAATACTAAAGGCTGTCCATTTCATAGTTATCATATAACAGTGTCTAAGACAGAAGGGCGAGGTACCAGGATGTTGCGACATGTTGACTGAATGACTGCTCCATTAATCCAGGACTCGTTATACACTGCCTGGTCAATAAAGGTCCCACCTGTGGGGGCGGAGCTATAATCTAGGGTTGCTGCTGCAGTTCTAGGTCAGGTCTCGGTTCAGCAAAGTTATGAGCCCAAAGAATGAGGAATATACTGAATCAACAGGTTATTCCATCAATGGCTTTTTCTTCCCTGATGGCCCAGCCATATTCCAAGATGATCCAGTCCCAGGATTCATGGGGCTCAAATTGTGAGAGTGGTTCAGGGAGCATGAGACATCATTTTCACACATTGATTGGTCACCACAGAGTCCAGACCTGAACCCCATTGAGAATCTTTGGGAGTTGCTGGAGAAGTCATTGGGTCCAAATCTCCATCATCAATACAAGATCTTGGGGGAAATTAATGCAACTCTCGATAGAAATAAATGTTGTGACGTTGCAGAAGCTTCAGGGAGCAATGCAACAGAGTGACCTTTGTTTGGGGTCTTTATACTGAGTAAGGGTATGCATGCTATGAGAAATCTGATTACTGGGATCAAATCCGGCTCTCTTTATGAGATTTCTTAGTCTGATTTCTAGATGCCCAAAAATCTGACTTGATTAGACAGATTTCCACTCATTAGTGCTTCAAATACTGCAGAAATATACCTACAAGAACACGATTACACGGCAGCGACTGCTGGTTTATTTCAGTCCTAGTCCAGAAATAAACTGAAAGAAATATTTGGTAATTTTTGTGCCAGAACCAACCAGATACAGATTCACTGTAAATGATGACTGATTGCCTTAAAAGTGCTCGCTTTGTGTAGATGACTGAGGAAATGCTGTGTAAAGAGTTTGGGAAGTACGGCCCGTTAGCCAGCGTTAAAATTATGTGGCCCCGGACGGAGGAGGAGAGAATCAGGGTGACCAACCGCGGCTTCGTCGCCTTCATGACCCGGAAGGACGCAGAGAGAGCGCTAGCCGCTTTAGACGGTAAGGGAGCTCCTGGTGTTTTGTGAGACCGTTAGAATTAACGCACGCTGTCCGTTTCACATGACGTCGCTTCTGCAGGTAAAACTGTGATGGGCTTTGAGATGAAGCTGGGCTGGGGCAAGGCGGTGAGAATCCCCCCCCAGCCCCTCTACACTCCGATGGGAGTCCTAAAGCCCACGGCACCCCCTCCCCCCTCCGGCCTGCCCTTTAACGCCCAGCCGCGGGACCGCTTCCGCAACGACTTCACCAAATCCAGCACTCGGGTGCAGGGCGACTTCTACAAGGTAAAAAACAAAAACAGACACGAGGCTTATGATGAAGGGTTCATGTACTAAAGACTGTTCAGAGGGTGTTTAGTCTATGTAGATCTGTAGTACTGCGTAGGCTGGTAATTTAATTCCTTATCCATATGTGTCTGAGGCCAGTTAAACCCTGATAACTGTTGGTAAATGGTCATATGTTTGAATGGGACTGATTAGCTCCACATGGCAGATTAAACCCATAAGCACCTGAGGCTCTGTTGCATAAAACATCTTGTTTGTTTATGTATAATATTAAAAAATCTTTTCTTTCTTATGCTATGTAATGACTTAATTGGGCTGTATAAAATCCCTCAGACGTTTCATTTAACTGTAAAAATAATGGAACAAAAAATAAAACAATAATGACAAAATAGTAAATAATGGTATTAATGACAATAATAAGAGCTAGAAGAATAAACACATGCTTATTATAATAAATGTTTTGGCTTTCAAGAGGAAAAAAATACTTCATTTTCAGAAACTCCCATCTTTTTTTGTCATAGTCTCTTTTTTGAAAGGTTTTCCCCCTTAAATTATTCAAATTGAATTTAACGTTAACGAGTTTAACACAATATTTAGCAGGTTTTAAACCAAAATGGGAAATATTAAAGCAAACCCAAAAAAAAAGCCAAATTAACAAAAAATGTAATGTTAATAATAAAACATCAATCTCACATAGTAGATAATATTGACAATATTTTTTCTTTTATTATTTCATTTTACAAATCTCCAAAAAGATTCTGTAATCTTTTG
The DNA here is from genome assembly GCA_033118015.1 of Loricariichthys derbyi. Taxonomy (NCBI): domain Eukaryota; kingdom Metazoa; phylum Chordata; class Actinopteri; order Siluriformes; family Loricariidae; genus Loricariichthys; species Loricariichthys derbyi. Next base: position 347,018 of record JAVSBU010000093.1, on the reverse strand, counting down.
AGAGGTCGTGTCCCTTAAAAATTGAAGGGAATTTACTGTTAATGAGGTTTATGCAACACCTGATGGTTTTAAGGGATTTTTTTCCCTTAAATTTAATTCCATACTTAATGGAAGTGCTCATTTCCCTTAACCCTTTAATGTCCTCATCAAGAAAAAAAATCAATGAAAAATTTATTTTTATAATTCTTATTAAATAATTATTACTTAATTATTATTCATTATAATTAAATAAATATTAAATTAAAAATTCCATTTTTTTAATTTTCTTGGTGAGGACATTAAAGGGTTAAAAAGATATAGTGACCCAAAAAGTGCTCTACCAAAAAATTACACAGGATGTTAAAGGGTTAAGAATGTCTTTAGGTAACATTTAAGCTATTTTTCTTCAGCACACTTGACTCTGACATATTTAAGATGTTTAAAAATGTCACTTAAGCTGTTTTATGGAACAAGGTGCCCCCGTTAGGAGCAGGTTTGATGAGAGTTGACATTAGATCCTGCTAGGTGAGGATGTTTTGCAGTGTTGTTTGCTTTTTTCCCCCAACGATCATCAACTCACAATATTGTTTGTATCTTCATCACGTGGTTTGACGTCACGAACAGACTCTGTACGACGCCGTAGTGACAGTGGTTATCCCGTCAGAAAGGTACACGCTCTTTATCCATTTGATATTCCAGCATGATTCAGAAGCACACACACACACTTGTCTTTCTATCGTTGTGAGGACTTTCCATTGCCATGATGATGATTAGTGCAGCTCATTATCGCTCCTCCTCCACCTCACCTTAACCTCTAACCTAAAGCCAGTCTTAGTTCTCTTTTGGTGTCCTCTGTCCTCGTGTGGACGCTGGGTCCTCGCAAGGATAGGTAAATGTGCAGAAGCACCCAGCAGGCACAGGTGGCAGTGATTAGCCCGACGTGCTCTTTATTAATTAGTCGTTTTAACTCTGTAGAGCTGCTGTGAGAGACGGGGGAAGCTGAAAGGTTGTTAAATGTGCACTGTGAAATCCAGACTCAGAATTAGGTCAGTGCTTTGTCCTGTTGGGATCCAACCAGGTCCAGCAACCCCCTTTCCACCCACCGTTCTCCAGCTGTGTTTTTCTTAAAAACTTTCTGAAATATTTTCTCTTTAGTCACACACAGCGTCTTCACTCACTCAGCATGTGTTAAACGATTATCTAACAGTGACAGCGGCGTTTGATCCTGCCCTGTGAGAGCGCTACCCTCCAGCAGATCTCAGCTCTGCTACTCTCAATACTGTGCAAAAGTCTTAGGCCACCATTGTTTTACCAAGCTGATAATGACCACGTATAATCTTTTAACTTCTTAAAAAGGGTGACTAGCTTCATTGGGATGCTAAGTTGGACTTTCTGCAATATTTTTTAGGAGTGAAAAGATAAACTAAGATTGGAATGAAGGTCAGTGGAAAATAATATTATGGAGGATTTTTGGTCAGGTTGTTTGACAGTTGTTTATAGTCGTTAAACGGTCGCCTAAGACTTTTGCACATCCAATCCAGTTGCTAACCTGCGCAGTAGTTACGTGAACAAATCTGGACCGATTTGCAACAAAGGAGGTTAACCTACCCAGGAACGGGCTTTAGGGCCACCCAGAACCAAACACGACCCGATTACAGAGGGTGGGGAGGATGGTGAGGGAGGAACGCACGCTCATTCATGCCCTCATCCTCTGTCTTTTGTACGGGCAGGAACCTGCTGTGCCTCATCCATCGTATGATCGAGTTCGTGGTGAGAGAGGGACCCATGTTCGAGGCCATCATTATGAACCGAGAGAAGGATAATCCAGAGTACAGGTACGAGTGTGTGCTTTATACAAGCTTTGTTAGTGCTTTGATAGGCTTTGTTTTTAAGAAAACAGTGGAGGGGGTCATAAGGAGACCACCAGTGAACATCTCCTCAGCTCAGACAGCTAGTGAGAAGTGAGAGAAAGTTCTTTTAGTAGTCTAAACCCCGTCTCCACGTCCCATGATGTTGCCATGGAAACCCTCATCACCATTTAAGCAGCTGTAGTGGCAAGGAGAAGGCCATCATGTCTGCTCTGTCCAGGGGCACAACTGTCATCACCCCGCAGGCCTGAACATAAGTGGGTGTAGAATTGCTGGACTAATTATTTTATCATCTAATTACTAATTGCTGAGTATTCTTCAAAGGATGTAATTATTTTAAAATTAGTTTTAATTTGTATTATTAATTACTAATTATCATTGTTACAAAAGTTGTCATTTTGTATTTATACTTATTACTCATAATTTTTTTCTTTGTAATTTTATTTGCTAATTATTACAGTAAGTCTTTTTAGTTAACTTTGTGTTTGCATTAATTATAATATTACAAAATATATATATTTTTTTTTACAAAATATTATCAAATATTTTCAATATTTTTTTTAATTTTTAATTGCTATTAACTACCAATTATATGTATTTTTTATAATTATTATTATTATTAGTTAATTGAAATGATGTGCTTTGAATGTTGTAATCATTGATTAATGATTGTAATTTTTTTTATTCTTAATTATGAAAATTTGATTTTGTTCTAAATTACAAAATTTTTATATAATTTTTTTTAAATTATAATTCTTAATTACTAGTTCAGACTATTAATTATTCTTTAATATATAGCTCATGAGGCTGTCGTTGTTTGCAGGTTTCTGTTTGATAATCAGTCTCAGGAGCACGTGTACTACAGGTGGAAGCTCTTCTCCATCCTACAGGTAAACATCCAACCTGACTGCTTGAACCCAATGCCTAATGCTTGATCCTTTTCCAAATTTAACCACCACTGGGTCTCTTTCAGGGCGAGAGTCCGAACGAGTGGAAGACGACCACGTTCCGGATGTTCCGAGGCGGCTCCTTGTGGCGGCCCCCGGTCCTTAATCCCTATCTGCACGGAGACGAGGACCTTGAGGAGGAAGCCTTCCCCGTCCAGGAGGAGGAGCTAAAGAAAGGGCAGCTAAAGGCTGAGTACGTGGGATTCCATAGTTGATCAGTTTGAGCGTAAGCATGGAGGAGCTGTAAATGACGAGTGGCGTATCGGTGTGCTGCCTTCCTGTTTATCAGGCACAAGGAGCAGCTGGAGGTGTTACTGAGGGGCTTAACCCCCCGTAGGGTGGAGATCGGCGACGCTATGCTGTTCTGCCTGGAGAGGGCGGAGGCGGCCGAGGAGGTGGTGACCTGCATCGCCGAGTCTCTGTCCATGATCCAGACGCCACTGCAGAAAAAGGTTCCTAGACACACACTGATCCAGTCCCACTTGTTTCCACACACAGTACTGACTGTCCATTTTGTCCCACAGGTTGCTCGGCTCTACCTGGTCTCGGACATCCTCTACAACTCCTGTGCCAAAGTTGCGAATGCATCCTACTACAGAAAATTGTACGATCCCCCTCTCTTGTTCATATTCTCCATTCCTCCGTATTCTCATAGTCCCTGTCCTGTTTGAGGGTGGTGTGTTCTGGTGTCGCTCACACGTGTCCTTTTTGCGTCCAGCTTTGAATCGAAGCTGCCTCAGATCTTCAGCGACATGGGCGAGGCGTATCGGAACATCCAGGCCAGGCTCCAGGCTGAACAGTTTAAAGTGAGCACACGTGCGGTTACGGTTCTACCAAACGTCCCCCGAGCCGTCCCAGCTCTCACGCTCACGTCTGTCCATCTGTTATAGCAAAGGATCATGTCCTGTTTCCGAGCGTGGGAGGACTGGGCCATCTACCCGGAGTCGTTCCTCATCCAGCTGCAGAACATCTTCCTGGGACTCATTAAGCCTGGAGAGGAAATGCCTGAGAATCCAGAGGTGATGGTGCAGAACAGAAATAAGCCTTCAAACAGTGGGAAGGAAAGTTTGTGAACCCTTACCTTAATTATTACACGTGGTGGCCTTGGGTCATTTTGGATTTTTTCCCTATTTATTAAGCAAAGGTTTTATTAGAAACCTAACCTGGGACCGGATTCACGAAAGTGTCTTCAAGAAAAGCTTGATCAAGTGGAGTTTGTCTTAAGAGCCTTAATTTTTTTTCCTTACGAAGAAAGCTTTCATGAATTCGGCCCCTAGATTTCACAGTGCAGGCTTCCATCCCAGTGTTTTTGCCTCAGAGTTTTTAGTAATTACTATAATAAGCAGAATGTACAGTTGGTTTTTGTTGTTATTGCCTGTTAGGAAGCAGAAGGTTTCGTTCTCCTCTGTTACCGCTATGTTTCTTACAGCCCAAGACGTTAGGACGTGGGGACTTTCTACATTCAAACGTACGTTAACCCTTGTTAAATACGATGCATGTCCAGATTGACACACTCGATTCCAATGGTAGTGCATCCTGGGTAACGTAGTGTCCCGTCCCCCCTACCCCCTTTTGTAGGCCCGCTCTCCGGATTTGGACGGTGCTCCATTGGACGGCGTTCCTCTGGATGGAGCGGAGCTGGACGGGACGCCGCTGGACGACCTGGATGGATCGCCCATGGCTTGGGAGCCAGCGTCCCTCGACGGCGTCCCCGTGGACGACATAGACGGCGTCCCGCTTGGCTCTACCATGGACGACATTGACGGAATGCCACGTGGGTGCAGACTCTCGTTCATACGGTTCTGAAAAAAAGTTTGGCTGCTGCAGAGACTGCATAACATGTTTTAATTTAAAACTGTCCAACTTATCATTTAAATTTTAAGAATTACGCCTCATTGATTGCAGACTCTAAAATCATTATAGTTATTCAAATACTAAATAATTTGATGTAGTTTATGGAAGCAACTACGGATATTTGTTTAAATGTAGTTAAACGTTTTGATGGATACGTACCAGCTGATTTAAACTGTAACTGACTGTGTGTGTGAGACAGTGGACGAAAGTTTGGATAAGACGTTACCCAGCGTGGCCTTGTCTAAATGGGAGCGAGTGGACGACGTGGAGACTTCAGGTAGCAAACATGATTTACAGAATAAGCTGTTTGGTCTGAATTACACTTTTAGCACTTACATTAATATTTCACATTAAGTAAAATATAAATCTGAAGTTGAATCAATGTATATTCAGTCTTAGAAAATCAACACTTACCAAAAACCAAAATCAAAGCCTGTAGTTTACTGTGCTGTTAATTGATTCGTAGGTCTAACTATACTTTGCTTTCTGCTCTTCTCTGATTGGCTGAACATTTAAACAGAATATTAGCTTGCAGTAACTCATTACCACCACATTTGGACTAATTTCTCGTTTTTCTCTTTATTTTCCTAGCTAAATCCAACTCTGAGGACGAGATGGGCGCCAAGTAAGACTCTGAGCTCTTCATTTTAACTCTTAAACTGCATTAACGTCGCTAAATTGGTTTATATGTTGAATAAACGCTCTCGTTACTGCTACATATAAATATTTCCATTTGGAATTTGTGAGTAGTTTACAAAATAAAACCACAAATGATCCATACAATTAGTAAAACCAGAGCACTGGATCCTTTTGCATTGCTCTCCATTTTTCCCAGAGCTGTACATAAATGGAATGACGGTGTTTAAGGCTCAGGACGACTAATTACTGTGCTGACACTTAATCAAGGCTCTCGTCCTGTAAATGCTTCAATCCTATTTAAAGTCGCTTTAGATTGAGGTTTGTGCTTTAAACGTCGTGCTCTCTGAACGCCTGCGCCTCCTTTTCCCTCAGCGACGCCAAAGACAACGAGGCGGACTCCGGTGACGACAGCAGCAGCGATGACGAGGCGGCCAGCCCCAGCAGGTTCGAGGGGGCGGAGTTCAAGAGCATCCTGCGCAACTTCGAGATGTCCGAGAGTAAGAGGACACGCCTCCGAGAGCTGGAGGTGAGTAAGTCACAGCTGCATCCGAGGCGCTTTAGTTCTGGTTCAGTTTACAGTGGGTTCATGTGCACGTTAGGTGAAGGTGATGAAGTTTCAGGACGAGCTGGAGTCGGGGAAAAGGCCGAGGAAATCTGGGCTGAACCTCCAGCAGCAGATTCAACACTACAGAAACAAGCTGCTGCAGAAGGTAAACGCACACAGCCGTTAATACGTGAGCCGTCTGAGAACCTTCTTAAGACGATTTGCGTCCTGCAGGAGTTCGACAAAGACGACGAAGAAAAGAAAGATAAGTCCGTGAGCAAGAAGGAGAGATCGAAGAAAGAAGAGCGCCGAGATCGCGGAGAGGAAAAAAGCAAAGGGAAGGAGAGGGAGCGAGAGCGCGAGCGGACTAAGAAAAGCGAGGACAGAGAGAGGAGCAGGGGGCGGAGCCGAGAGGGCGAGGACAGAAGAGAGAGGTAAACACGGTTGTCCTCCTCATTAGGCTTCTCTGTCAAGTTCAATCAGAAAAAAATCCTACGAATTTAAGGTTCGCCTCCTGCGTTTTAACGTTTTAACATCCAGAAAGATTTCTAGAGGTGGTTCTATGGTGGCCTTGATTACGATATTTTTACTTTAAATAAATAGACATTCAGCAGTACCCTCCCACAGTGAGGACGTCAGCAGTAGGTGCAGTGATGATGCTGGGAAATGTAGTGAGGAAAAGCTGTGGTCGCACCATAATCATTTCAGTTTTGGAGGTTCATACACCTAATACAGTGATGAGCCAAAATACTGTGACCACTCATATTGAAGAATCTTATTTTATCTAAAATTTAGGATGAATAAGCCATTAAGTGAACAGCAGGTTCTCCTAGTTTACGTCGAGAAAAATGATTGTTGCTACATTATGTTATGTTTTTGGTCTTTTGTTTCTACAGGACAAGGTCTCGATCGCCGCGCAGGTCTAAGCGTTCCCGCTCGCCGTCTCCGCAGCGCAGGTCGCGCCGCTCCTCGTCCCGATCGCCTCACCGCTCGCACAAGAAATCCAAGAAGAGCAAACACTGACCTCCTTCACCTCCCGTTCCCAAGCAGCTCCATGGACTACACACACACGTATATTTCCCAACACCCTTTAGGACTGGGTCAGAACTGACTCTCCAGCTCTCACAGTCTTTCTCCTCCTGGCTGATCCAGTCCCACCTAAGGGCTCGGCCTCATTGTTTTGTAAAATGACGTTGATTTGTACAGATGTTTTAGTTTAGCTTTCTTTTAAAGCGGAATCAGACCCCTGTTTGAAAGTGTTTGAAAGCAGGAATGTCCCACAATCTTTACAATAAACGGCTGTTGGTGGTAAGACGTGGTCTCCAGGCTGTTATTACCATTTTTTTTAACCCTAACCCCCATGAGTACTGTGCTCTGGCTGTACTATTAAACAAAATAGTTCTGGCTCCTCCTCATAGGTTTGAAATATTTGAGAATGCTTTCATGCTCCGCTTCAATGCAATTCAGGGTTTGGCTGCACAGGACCTAAGGTGGGAATCAACCCTCAGGTGGGTGTAAATATTATAGAGACGCTGTTTACCTCAATGCAGGTCTTTGTAATGTCAGAGGAGAACATACAAATCCCCTACAGGTTTTATTCCCTTTACATAAACCAGTACTACTGAGATCCAACCCTGATAAGAGAAGAGTCACCCTTGTTCATCCCAGCTCTCGCATGTCACCTTTATACTTTATTCTCTTTAAAGATCAAGTAATTCACTTATTTATTTTACAAGCATATCATTAACACTGAAGAACACAAACCGATTTGAATGTGAAGTGCATGGTTCCGCCGTTTCGTTCAGAGGGTTCACAGAGTAACAAATGCAACCAGCCTGGTGAAAACGCACTAGTAAAACGGTAACGGAGGGAACGCTAGCACACGCTAGCTCGCTCTGATGGGGTCAAACACTGAGCTCTATCATCATCAGGTTCACTCTCTGAGGCCGGAGCATTGTGTAAACGCAACACTGAATAATTAATGACAAACACTGATGCACACTGCTCCATTAAATATTTGTCACTGTAGAACCAAGGTTACGGTCATAACGCCACTGGATTCTTTATTCTGTGAGTTTATTGGTGCTTTAATTTGGAATTAACCCCACCTATGCTCCAGAACAGCGAACTCGACTGGGTCCTATACAGCAGAGATCTATGACCCAATACTCGGATCTAGGAAACCACTCCTAATCCCAATGATTCGGATTATGAGACCATAATGACTTGGACACTAGGGCCTCAGCTCGGAATAAATACCAACAAGTCAAAGACGTGACCTGAGACTCCCATAAACTTCCTTACGTTCTTAATGAGTAACGGAGGAGCAAAAAATAATGAAACGGTTAATGTTAACACTTAGGTGATTTTTATAATCAGTGTCCACCTTCTCATTCGAACCCATTCATGAGCAGTTATGAGGCATAAACAAGGCTTCAGTCACGGCCTCGAGATCTCCAGTCTTCATTAATACTGATCGTTACCGATGTAAATGCGTCGTGTTGTGTGCGTTTCCTCACCAGTCTGTTTGCACCGTATTTATAACCTTGTGCACATCAGGTCCATTTTGCCATACAGAAAGAGAGGAGAGAGCAGGTAAAAGCACGTGGAGTTGTGGAATTTTGTAGCCGTCCTTCCCTTCCTACCTTCTGGGTCCCTGTTCCCTGCAGAGAGGGCGGGGCTTCCCCCAATCCTCATCCCAGGGCACTCACCAGGGGCTGGATGAAGGTTTAGCAGTATATACAGTCTACAGACAGAAGTCCCTTCAATGAACTCGGGTGAGGGCGCTCAGTGTTTCTTAACGTTTCTTAACGTTGACGAACACTTTGATGGCGCCGGTGAAATCGGCTGAGAGCAGAACCTCTGTGTGATCCGCCTTCAGAGCTCCTGAGAGAGAGAGAAAGTTGAGTTGAAACAGATTCTCGAATGAGCTCAGCGGTTGTGGGTAAGGAGGTTGTTGCCACGACTACCTGATGGGATGGGCTCCGAGTCGTCAGTCTCGTCGCTCCTGCACTCGGTGTCAGATTTCTCCGGCCCCGCCTCCTGAGGCACGATCAGACCCGGGTGTGGTGCGAAGATGGCAGACGTCACCACAGCATTATGGGCTGCAAGGCAGAAAGATTGGGTAGCAGAAATCACAGGCGATCATTTGAAGCCCTGGGTCACTGCGAGTAATTCCAACATATCTCAAACATATATGATGAAGTCGATAAGATCAAATGCTCTATTAAATAATTTCTATATCACAACTCTGACTCGGTATTTCACCAATCTTGTGTTATCACAGCTGTGTTCTTGCTCATCAACATCTTACAGCTTCATAACTCGCCCCTCTTGCTCGACACCTCAACTCCGTGACTCGCCCCTCTTGCTCGACACCTCAACTCCGTGACTTGCCCCTCTTGCTCGACACCTCAACTCCGTGACTTGCCCCTCTTGCTCGACACCTCAACTCCTTGACTCGCCCCTCTTGCTCGACACCTCAACTCCGTGACTCGCCCCTCTTGCTCGACACCTCAACTCCGTGACTCGCCCCTCTTGCTCGACACCTCAACTCCGTGACTCGCC
>JAVSBU010000093.1:324470-335142 GCA_033118015.1 Loricariichthys derbyi | reverse complement strand
GCCCTAAATCCTAGCCTTAACCTTAATTCTAGCCCTAAATCCTAGCCTTAACCTTAATTCTAGCCCTAAATCCTAGTCCTAACCTTAATTCTAGCTCTGATCTTACCTTTAATCTGAGCCCTAACTTTAACTGTAGCAGTAATCCTTAGTCCTAACATTTGTTCTAGCCCTAAGCCCTAGTCCTAACCTTAGCCCTAAATCTTAGTTCTAAGCTTAATTCTCACCATGAATCCTAGTCCTAACCTTAATTCTAGCCCTAGTCCCCTAGTCCTAACCTTAATTCTAGCCCTAATCGTAGTTTTAATTTTATCCCTAAATCCAAGTCCTAACCTTAACTGTAGCCCTAAATCTTAGCCTTAACCTTAACTGTAGCCCATAGTCCCTAGTCCCAAACTTAATTGTAGCCCTAACCTTAACTGTAGCCCATAGTCCCTAGTCCCAACCTTAATTGTAGCCCTAATCTTAGCCCTAACCTTAACTGTGTAGCCCATATTCCCTAGTCCTAACCTTAACTGTAACCCTAATCTTAGTCCTAACCTTTACTGTAGCCCTAAGTCCTAGTCTTAACCTTAATTGTAGCCCTAACCTTAACCTAGCCCATATTCCCTAGTCCTAACCTTAACCTAGCCCATATTCCCTAGTCCTAACCTTAATTGTAGCCCTAAATCCTAGTCCTAACCTTAATTGTAGCCCTAATCTTAACTGTAGCCCATATTCCCTAGTACTAACCTTAATTGTAGCCCTAGAACTTCCAACCATACTCTGGATGTGTGGGATAAGTCTCACTCTCACCTTAGACCAGGACAGGTCAAGAAGGTCAGCTGTATGACCTTTGTACTTGCAGAAGGGAATCTGTCGGAATGGGACGTTTCTGTCTTCGGTTTCTGAATCGTCCATTACTGCCCCCACTGGCTGCAGGACAAGAGGACAGGAGAGACGCATAAGACATCAATCCTAACAGCATACAAAGAATTACTGGAAGTATTTAAAAGGTGCAGACTGGAGTGACTTACCCCTCCTTCAGTATCTGACTTAGAGGAGCAAAGACTCTCCTGAGAGGGCGAGGGCGAGACACGACCTAAAGGAGAACAGCCCAAGTTAGATGCTCCTAAACCGCTACTCAAGAGAAGTAACACAATATGGCAAACTGTTTAATGTACTCACCCTCTGTGTTGTACTTGATCCTCATGTTGTTGAAGAAGTCGTAGGCTTTTTTTAGGACCCAGATGCGGACCACGTTGTCCTGACCGGCCGTGGCCAGGAGCCGGCCGCAGTGAGAGAACTTCATCGTCCACACCGCTCCCTAGAGAAGGTTGTGGGCCAAATGTATTAAGTCAAACGTGTGTATCTAGTGCTCTTTATGTAAGAATATTGGACCCCCGTCCTCACCATGTGCTCCCCACTGAGGTCCTGCACCATGCGGATGTGGTCGAAGTCGTACGGGCCCTTGAAGCCGTGCGCCGCTTTGAATTTGACGGGCCGCGTGTACGGCATGCCCTCGTCGTCGCTGGAGGACGGCTCGTCCTGCTCTGAGTGGAACACCTCGTCCCGGACGCTCCTCACCTTGTTCACCGCTCTCTCGCTGTACTCCTCCGCCAGGTGCTTCGCCCGCTTCACCGACTTCCCCAGCAGCTTCTTCAGCTGGGTGCTGAGCAGAGCGATCGAGGGAAAGTCAAACATGAGGAGGAGAGAAAGACCAGGCATCTACACTTTAGTTCTTTAAGTTCTTACGTTTTCTGTTTGAGTTTCCCTCCGTCCGTGTCGCTCAGCGCCGGCTGATTCTTGTCGTCGTCGTCCGACTGAGCAGCGTCGTTCCTGTGGAGAGAGGTGTTGATCAGCACTTTGGCATGGCCCTCCATAACCTACTGAACCCTCTACCTGAGTTTGGTGACTCCGCATTATTCTGAGGGGCATTACAGGGTATTAAAAGATCAAGGGCTCGGCTTGGTAGGGGTCACTGTCTCAGCACTGGGAGACGATCTCGTCCCACACATCCGCAACCGGCCCCCACTCGCTCTGATACCACCAGTCGCGGCTGGGTGGGACGGGTTCTGTGTGTGGGACGCCCGACAGACTCGAAAAGAGCCAATGCATTAAAAGGTTGGGCTAAGAAATTTAGGGAACAAGGCGATTTTTTTTTTTGGGGGGGGGGTAGAAGCATCCCTTTAAATCACTGGTTTAACACCAAGAACTGGGCACGAGAGCACTTTGTAAAGACGCCGTGACGGTGAGAGCAGATTAGCGGCGCTAGCTTTGCCTCGCCGTGGGGAAGCAGCCGTGTGTCACATTCGTTCTGCTGTAAAATGAGGACAGACTGGAGCGTGGAGAAGAGGATTACTGGTACAGTTCAGCCTGGAAAGTCCCCCATGAGCTCCATGCTGCAGCTTTACTACGCTCGTCAAGTTAAACGATATCAAAAGGAGCCTCCGCCGGGAAACATCTCCTCACCTCACTGTGCCTCTGACAGATTGCATTATTGACTCCTTTTGTTTTATACATTGTAATTCTTGGGTCCAATCAGCACCAGTTTTTGCCTTCTAACACCAATTCAGAGCACAGACGTATACAGGGTGTGCTCAGGTTTTTAAGAGCATTCAAGAGGTAAAATTAAGAGCACATGGTGAAAAAGTGACACAAAAATGTGAAATATTCAGATGCAAATTTTGCTGCCTGGTTCAAATTCTTTTCACAGTGAAAAAAAAAAACAAAAAAAACAAACAAACAGAAAAAATGGATCATGTGACCCATGTCAACCTGCATGGCTACACTTGGTTGTTGCTATGCCAACAGCAGAAGTGACAGTGATTGGTCATTGAGTTTTTGTCACTGGTGACAATATAACTTAAAAAAAATTAATAAATAAAACAATACAGTAAGGTAACTTTCTTAGAAACGTTCAAAAAATGAAACCAGAATTAGCATTTGCGGCTTTTTAAGCCCTTTGGGAGACATTTCGTTCATTTACAGCTTATATATGTTTTCTTAAGACCTATTTTTAAAAGATAAATGAACTGAAGACTCTTTAAGGACCCACTAACACCCTGGTATATACGATCGGCGTTATGCGTACGTGATGTACTCCTTGGTCCTCCTCATGATGTGCAGTGTCAGCGGGTTGATTCCAGTAGGCAGCTTCTCCTCCGCCTGGTTCAGCGGGATCTCCTCCCCGGTGTCCAGGTTCTTGATCATCACGCTGGCCAAGATCTCCTACAGATGAAGGTAAAACCATTCAGATCAGGTTTACAAAGCATGATGGTTATATAGGACATATGATAGCACAAAGGTTTCAGTACCTCATCTGTGAGCTCTCTACCAGAGTTCGAGCGAGGTCTCTGAGGTCCAGGGGTTTCATTCCCACTATGACTGGGATCTCGCTCATCAGTTTCCTGCACACACAGATATATAAACACGCTTTGTTCTAGACCTAAAGTTATTCCAAACACAATAACCAAACTAACTACTGACCCTCCTGTTATACCTATGAGGTCTACTATAAATAACGAACAGATGGATGCTCTGAATGGTAATTTGCCTCTACCTGCGCCTTCCACTTCCTTCCTCAGTAAGAGGCTCCACTCTGAGTTTATACAGGGATTCAATGCAAAAACCACTTGGGGAAGATCCATCCTTTCCACATTTGTTGTTTTTTTATTATTATTTTAGTTGATCATGTTCAAAAGCAGATCTGTTTGGTGATGATTAGGGAAATTCACAAAGGCTGAAAGTCCTCACCTGAGCAGTGACCACTTTATCTCCACTGGTGGCGCTAGCGAGGTCCAGAGAGTGCTGAAGCTCTTTAGCGAGGCCTCTCATGGTAGAGTTCGGACTGACCAGCCCGCACAGCTCCTCCGCCGAATCTGTGGATACTGACCAATCACATGACCATTTATCATCACCTCAGAGGTCAGATAAAATCAATTCAAAGACAGCACTTCTAAAGCTTTACCCTCAAGTCTCGTCGGTCGAATCGTCTCCTGAGACTTTTTACTGGGCGGGAGAGAGGGGCGGGCTGGGGGCGGCGGTCTGGGTGGCGGGGGGCCGCTCGGAGGGGGCGGTCTTGATGGAGGAGTCTTCTTTGTGCTGGCGACGATGTCTGGCTCCACCGTAAACTGCCTGGGAGGTTTAGACGGACCGGACGAGTCTGAATCCACTTTGTCTCCGAGGGACACTTGATCCAAGATGTCGGCCGTCTTGGGGACATCCGTGCTTTCTGTGGCGCAGGCGGAGTTTACGTAGGCTGGCTGAGGAGGCCCCAATGTGCTCATGATGTCCGGAGGAGGCGGGTGATTCTGTTCCTCAGAAGCTCCGCCTGCAACGTCCGGAGCCACATCATACGCGCCCTGTGACCTCGGTTCCTGCGGTCTGATATCGGGCTGCGCTTCTGGAACTGATTCAGGAACTCCTGAAGTTTCCGCGAGCAGAGATTCTCGATTGAGAGTGGAATCGAAAACGTTCCGAGAATCAATTTCACAGTTTTTATCTTCAGAAGTGGTGGAGCATCTTTCTTCATCTCTGAGCAGCTCCTCCATGCCGCCTTCTTTCTGGCTCTCCTCTATAATACTGTCAATGATCTATGGAGGGAACGGAGCAAGTGCTATTTATTATCAACTGCTCAATGCTTACAGAACAGAAGAAACCCGGCCAGAGCAAAATATAAATGAATAAATAAATAGTCGCAACAGAGAATTTCTCCTCAATTACTTGGTCACTCTTCACCTCGCCTCAGTTTTTGTTGGGTAAAGATTCCAAAACATCCCGTTACACTAAACTATGCTTTCACTAACTCTCAAAGTCAGGTTTATTTATATACAGTACTGGGCTTCCATTAGATTAGATCTTAGCAATGAAATAATGACCTATATTAATAATAATAATCTCTTTATTAGAATACGACCAAAAAATACAGAAAATTTCTATGCAGTGTTAAGAAATCTGACAAAAACAGGCTTTTACAAACTACAGTGGCACTTGAGCAAAAGTTGACCACTGTACAGTCTGAATATGTTTGATCAGGACAGGTCTATTTTGGAAGGGCAGAAGAACAAAACCCACTATTTAAAAATGGCAATGATTTGCTAAAGCTCACAAAATGTGCAATCGTTGATATTATGTCATATATGGTCATTATATCGTCGCTAATCCAACAAATCAAAAGGAGGCCTAACACTTTTGCACTTTACTGTACCTGTAAAGACCACTGAGAAGGAAACACCCCCTAAAATGTGATAAGGAGGAAACCATGCAAGAGATTGTGGCTCCTGATTGGGCGTTTCCTAATAATTAATCCCATACATTATCCAGACTGGGTGACCCAGAACTGAAATCTGTTAATTGTAGGGACCAAAGCCCACCATTACTGAAATATCAAATCCAAGGCACGACCTTGCCCCCTTTGCCTGGGACCCTGACAGACAGCTTGCAGGTATATTAGGAAGCAGACAGCACCCTCCCCCATAAAGGTCCATAAAGGTCACATAAGAACTAAATACCAGCTCTGTCTAAAAGAGCAGAGCCAGTGGGCAGTTAATGCCACTGTGGGCTCACAATGACAGGGACACGACTAAAGCGGGAAGGTGGATAAGGACGCGTCCTGTGCACCGAGGCGCCTCATTCCCAGCCCTGTCCACGGTAATGCCAACGCACACAGAGCTAGGTCTGGAACTCTGCCAACACAAACACAGAAATGCAAACACGCATGTGGCGTTAAGGATAAGAGCTCACAGAGGTTCTCGCATCAGCCAGCTAGACGTGGAGCCACTGTGTCAGACTCCACATTCATCTGAGAGGTAAAGGGCATTAGAGAGAACGTTCAGACAAGACAGACAGAGACAGGTTCACCAGGACGGGACACACCAACCTGGAGTGAGTCATCATGGCGAGGCTCCGATGCAGCAGCTTCGTCCTCAATCAGGTTCTCCTGGCCCTAGAGCCGATCGGAAAGCAATTCAAATAAAGTTACCCAAAAAAAAAAAAAAAAACCTAGAATTAAAACCAAAACAGAGACTGGAATTAAAGCCACATTTGCTATAGTTCAGAATTTAGGGACGTCATAACTAGAAGGATATACTTATAAACTCCTATAAACAAGGTTATAACTTAGTAATGAAGCTTTGTAAGAATAATCAAACTCCAATTATGTCTCATAAAGCTCATATTATGAACTACATGCAATCTACAGCGATCTTTCATTTACCTTGCACTTTTCTCTATGTAAAGCAGGTTTGGTTCAGGTGATCGCTAATCTGTAGCTCATTAATTTGCTGTAATTTATAATTAATTTATAAATAATTGCAGTAGCTCATTAATTTGCCACTGCTCAGGCCTTGAGCAAGACTTTTAACCCTTAGTTTTACTGTTTAGCTTTAAGAGGACCTAAATATCAAAGAGCTTTGTTAGTTGGAAATTAAAGGTTTTTCTTCACAACTATCAATCAATTTACTTGAAGCACTCAGTGCTGGCATGTTAAACATTTATAATGCGATTATAATCGTTAATATGTTGAATAGATGCTTAATAATCATGCACAGGTCATTATCCATGTAAAAGGCATAATAATGACTAAAAATAGTGTTACTACTTGTTTATAAGACACAAAATATCTAAAGAGCCTTATGAGAATATACTGGAGTTTATGAATATGCTTATGAAGCATTATTACCAACTTACTAAGAGCTATAATTACATTTATAGGGGCTTATGAAATTCAGGCTTCATAGAAAGTGCTACCAGGATTTTTTCTGCATTATATATTGTAGTATAAAATATTTAGGTCCCTATTTAGACCTTCCTACTATTAAAGCTGAGGCAGCATTTCCACTGCAGTATCTGATGAATTCCAGCACAGACTCACCTGATTCTACTTAATGACCCACTAATTAGATCACCTGAACCAAATCTGATTTACTGAGAGAAAAGTCCAAGACATGAAAGGTGGGATTAAAATGTTGAGTTCTGAAATTTAAGCTAAAACATTAGTATTGTTTTATTTAAAAAATGTATCTGAGCCTTATTTCTTTGTATTATTAATGGCATCTTCTTCATTTTGACTATTTGGCATTTACAGCGAATAAATGTTCTCATCATTACTTTATATTTGGCATTTGTCCATAATTTATAGAATAAAACAAAAAACAGTTCCCTTTCATTCAAACACAAATAGCAAATCCAGAGAAACGGATTCTGTCGCAGTGCTCTCCATGTTTCACAGAGCTGTCTCCTCATTCATTTCACACGTTACAGGTTTATAACATTAAGCAAGGCTCACATCTCCATCAAGAGATCCTAGATCAGCAAGGTCTAAAGGAAGGATTATGAACCCAGAGCCAATGTGTGGGTGGTGCTGATTCAGCATTCACTCCACACAGAGTCTAAATCAAATAAATCCTACAGGGCTCCCAGTGCGCTCCATCATAACTCACGATTTTAGCTTTACTAAACATTTCTAGACTTAAACTTGCACATACCTGAAGCTTGGGAAGGGTGAACTTTACAGGCGATCTGAAGAGACAAAGACAGACCAAAAAATTTAATCATTAAAAAAAGGAGTTTGCTTGTTTTTCCTAAATGTCCCAGTATATTATAAAATGAGAACGCAACATTGATTCATCACAGCATTGCAAATTAATTTCATTTCGCACCACAGAAAACTAACTTAACACTAGCTAGGTTTGAAGGTTATGAGTTCAATCCCTTTTAAGCAAGGCCTTAAGCTTCGAGTCAGATTGATAAAGACTTCAGATGAAAGCTTGTGCCGAATATGATGTATAATAAAATTAAACTCTTACCCTTTGGCATATTTATAAAAGATAAGAGATTAATCAGAAAAGACACACCTTAGAGAGATCTAAGCACTCCAACACTATTACTGCTTTGAAGTGTTGCCTTCAATAATAATAACAACAATAATGGACCGACACCTTCCAGCTTTCAGTATTATTATTAAGGACCCATCACACTTTACATTTCACATCAGCCCACATAAAGAAATCTAATAATTGAATTTGGTGAGTTCAACAGGATGCCCTTTGATCCCAAACTGTTTGTAATGGATAACTCTGCTTTTTCACCCTCAAGAGCAAATCAGTGTCGGTCCACCTGCGTAAGCGGAATACCAACCCTCAGATAAAGATCTAAACAGACTGTGGTCACATGCTAAGAGCTGAACCCGAATCAAGGTGTCAATACATGACAGGTAAACACCATAATCTAGTCTAGGCAGGTGAATGAGTGAGAAGGCAGGAGCAGGAACAGGACACCCCTAGCCAGTTCAAATCCCAAGCTAGTCTTCCAACAAAACTTAGGCCATGTGGTGACATGGTTTTCCTGCTCTGTGTAAATCCTGCTCAAATCCCAAGCCTACCAAGAGGCTGCTCAAGCTAAACTACACATCATCCCTGATGCAGAGTGTTTTGAATAATGACAGGAGTAAAACATTAACACTACTTAATTTTGCTCAAGGGTCCAACGGTGGCAGGTTAGGGATTAGACCTCACAACCTTCCCATTAGTAGTGAACACTAAACACAAGTCACATTTACACTCGTGCATTAGGGCACATGTTTACATCCAAACGGACTGCCAATGGCTTTGATCAACAACAGTAACACTCTGGACAGGATCTCATTTCAAAACCTTCCACATTAGATTACCACAGACCGACAGCAAGATCTGACAACACCTCAAGCCACTGAACTACGAGTCACGCCTAAATTTTAGCCGTAAACAACTTTAAATCAACATGTAACCACGCTGCCGAGTTTAAAACATGACATATAGCAAATATAAGCAAATAAACGCGTAAACAAATGAGTTATTTCAGGAGTAAGTCAAACTCAAAAACCGTTCTGAGGCAAGAAACAAGCTGTCGTATCACAAATTGCGGCTCCCAGTTAAAACAAGGGCACTAGACACCGCTTACATGCTGCCGTCTTTCCACACTCGATAGTGCACCTACGTAGGGCGCACTCATTAATTGGACACACGGTACATCACCGCCTTAGCTCGGTTGTCTTGTTTGTTTTGGATACGGATAAAAACGACCAAGTTGGCGAAGCATACTTTGTATTTTAGACCACACACTCACATGTTAGGTGAAGGACTCAGATTGACATCTTCGTCCGCATCGAAAAACTCGTCCGCGTCACTCGTATCCGACGCCATTTAGATTTAGCAGCGCTAACTTAGTCTAGCCTAGCCTAAACTAACCTAGCCTAGCCTAGCCTGCTAGCTAGCTACAAGCAGTAGAAGACCAGTCTCCGCGATTGCAAAATCCTGACAGCGCGGACTTTCAGTAAAATGGCGATTTTTCAATAATAAACGCTCCGTCCTAGCTATGAAGCTGACAGCCAGCTCGCTAGAACAGAACGTTCGCACAGGGCAAGCGCAGGCTAATGAAAAATAAAGGGAGAGGCCGCTGTCACTGCCCGTCCGGCACCGCGCATGCGCACATCTACAACAGTAATGACAGCCTCCCTAGTGTAAACACTAAAGTTTTGTTAGCTGCCTGTTGAGCGGATAACACGGACTTTCTAAACGTTCATTAAAATTCAATAGTTAGCATTGTCGCCTCACAGCTCTTAGACACCTGGTTCGATCCCGGGCTCCACCTGTGTGGAGTTTGTATGTTCTCTCCATGTCCATATGGGTTTTCTCCGGGTACTCAGGTTTCCTCCCTCATTACAAAGACATTAGGTTAATTGGTGTTTCCAAAGTGCCCTTAGTGTGTGTGTGTGTGTGTGTGTGTGTGTGGCGGGGACGGGTTCAGACTACACAACAATAAATGAGGGCATATATCCGAAAAGGCTGTAAATCCCTGACCTACATCACCACAGCCTAAGCTGTGATCATTTTCAGGTTTAATAAAGACCTTAGAACCACATCTCCCGTAACACACATATGTAGTAGACAAGAAAAATAGAGCTTGTGATGCATAATAAAAAATTGCCGCTGAATTGTCCTGTGTGCATCTCAATCATGTGTCTGTCCAACTGTCATCAAAACGTGCAATCTAAGCCTCCTATTACTGAAAGACAAGTTAATCTAGTTGGAGAGCGGAGTGAACCAGTGGGTTAATCCATCTGCAATCTGTTCACCCCACAACTGATCATATGGCCTCTCTGTGACTTCTACAACAAGAAAAGCCAATATGAAGTTCAAGGACATAAATATCCAAAACTCTACACAACTGATGATAATCCCATCCCATCACAAATTAGGCACAGTAACATCGTCTAAGCATACTTAGCACAATACAGTTACAATAAAGATTCAGAGGAGCAAATAACTCAGACTCTCTCGAAAAGTATTCAGATTACAAGAAATACAAGACATTTAATCAAATCTAGGACTGATCAGTACAACCAGGTACTAATGATATCACAATTACCTACTGCACAATACTCAATTAGAAAAGCAGCTTTGATATTACCAGTGCTAATGTAGTACTGACCTAGTTCAGTATCCTCTCTCCTCATTCTATCTAAATGTTTACAGTTTAATGTCCAGTCAAGTTTACAGTTTAATGTTCATTCGTTTTAAAAGCCAAGCAGGCTTCTCCATGAGGGGTTTTGCAAGAGCGGGCCGCTCGATCTTATGGAACCTCCTGCTCTACCTTACGATAAACTGCTATATCTTAAACAGCTCCGCTCTACCATAAAAACCGCAAATCACTTATC
>JAVSBU010000093.1:280114-296191 GCA_033118015.1 Loricariichthys derbyi | reverse complement strand
TGTGTGTGTGTGTGTGTGTGTGTGTGTGTGTGTGTGTGTGTGTGTGTGTGTGTGTGTGTGTGTGTGTGTGAGAGTAATGTGGTTGTCTTTGATTTTTTTTGTCTCTTTGTGTTTGTGTACGTGCTCAATTGTGTGTGTGTGTGTGTGTGTTGTGTTGTGTTCTTTACTCCTTAAAGTGAAGCCTTAATCTGTCCATAGAACCTATCAGGATTACTGTCACTCTAAAGCACACACACATGTTGTTAGCTGGTCCTTTCTCTAAGAGTGTGTCCTAATTTTTGAATCCTTAGCTTGTTGCTGTGTGTGGCATGTGTGGTTTTTGTCATGTAGAAGTGCTCGGGTCAGGCGAGGTGTGTTTGAAGGTGTGACAGATGGTTTGTGTTGCTTCACGTTAATAATTACATTGCATGTGCTAATCATTTGCTAATGTAACCACAATGAGCTGCTTATACACACACACACACACACACACACACACACACACACACACACGCACATATACATGTAATGAATCTTTTCCTCCCCCTGCTTTTTTGTTTGTTGCTCTGTACACCAAAAACTTCATGCAAACAAACTTAATGTTTAATAAATAATAATGTTTAATGTTAATTATCTCATCATATCACACAGGCACCTTAAGCTCTGTATAAAATTACACAGTAAGTGTACAGTAGGTTCTCATAGTGGAGATTTTGGGGAGTAAAAACTTTAACCAGAAGATCCATGTTAACAAGGAACAAATCTTTATGGCTTGACCTGAGAACATCTCCAAGTCAGCAAGGTTTGTGGGCTGCTCCTGCTCAGCAGTGCTCCCAGAAGAGACAAACCACCGAGCGGCATCAGGGTGGTGGAACACAAAAATGCCCAAGGGTGAATAATCCTAGACAGAAAAGAATCAGAGAAATGCGTAGCTCTTTGATCTCGTCACATCAGCACATAGGCACCGCTCTTCATTCACTCACATGTAACAATGGTTTATCAGGTGATGCAGATGATGAGCAGGAGGAAACAAACCTTCACTGCTACTTCACTGTGTGTGTGTGTGTGTGTGTGTGTGTGTGTGTGTGTGTGTGTGTGTGTGTGTGTGTGTGTAGATGAGCGCGAGGCCGTCCAGAAGAAGACCTTCACCAAGTGGGTGAACTCTCACCTGGGCCGTGTGACCTGCAGGATCAGCGACCTGTACACGGACCTGCGCGATGGCCGCATGCTCATCCGCCTCCTCGAGGTTCTGTCCTCAGAACAGCTGGTCAGTAATTACTCACTCACTCACTTGCTCACCCTGCCATAGACACTCGTCCTCTTAACCCCATCTCCACCATCCGCTCTCCCCCCAGCCTAAGCCCACCAAGGGCCGAATGAGGATCCACTGTCTGGAGAACGTGGATAAAGCTCTGCAGTTCCTCAAGGAGCAGAAGGTCCATCTGGAGAACATGGGCTCACACGACATCGTTGACGGCAACCACCGCCTCACGCTGGGCCTCATCTGGACCATCATCCTGCGCTTCCAGGTACTGGGGCGTCATGTTTGTGTGCGGTATTGTGCGAAGGTCTTAGGCCACACAAGTACATTAGATGGTATAATGACCATATGTAACACACTGTCGATGATTGGATCCAAAATGTTCTTCATTGTTTACTAACTGTTGCTTTAATCATCGTGTGTGTGTGTGTGTGTGTGTGTGTGTGTGTGTGT
The DNA here is from genome assembly GCA_033118015.1 of Loricariichthys derbyi. Lineage (NCBI taxonomy): Eukaryota > Metazoa > Chordata > Actinopteri > Siluriformes > Loricariidae > Loricariichthys > Loricariichthys derbyi. Next base: position 294,498 of record JAVSBU010000093.1, on the reverse strand, counting down.
GTGTGTGTGTGTGTGTGTGTGTGTGTGTGTGTGTGTGTTGCGTGCACGTATTCCGGTCACGTCTCAAATTTAGCTCAGGTTCATTTGCTGCTTAGTCTCTTGGTGTTTGCTCTAGATCTGTCGGCCCTGAAAAATCCCTGATCCAGCGGTCTGATCTGACCCAGCTTTCAAAATAGCTCACTAACTAAAGCTTCTCACTGCTGTCTTTACCATTCCAGTCCCTTCACATTCCAGTCCATGTAGACTGACCTTAGCTACCATCAGCTCCTCTCCTCATGTAGCACTCACCAACCCCTGTTCCTGTACCCTGTAACTCTGGAGTCTGGTGACTCCTACTGTGTGTGAATTCAATACAACCCCTCATCAGTTCATGAATTTTTGATTGGCATGCTTGGTGCTCCTTCAAATAAGTCCGAAAATAAAAATCTGTGTGTATAGATCCAGGACATCAGCGTGGAGACTGAGGACAACAAGGAGAAGAAATCAGCAAAAGATGCTCTCCTGCTCTGGTGCCAGATGAAAACCGCCGGGTGAGGAAGGGTTCAAGAGCGAGTGTGATGTCATAAAGCCTTCACGTTAATAAATATGTACTGTCCCAGTCAGGGTCGTAGGAGCCCCGGCGCCTGCCACCCTGGAGAACACTGGGCATGACACCAGTCCATCTGAGACCTGGTAGATAATGCTGTTGCAGTGCCTTCTACCTATGTCCAGTGATTTCCAGGACAAGGTCCGGACCCACCCACGACTCTGAGAAGGACGAGATTTTATTTTATTTTATTCATGTTTAATAATGAGATGTCGTTCCTACAGCTACCCAAACGTCAACGTGCACAATTTCACCACCAGCTGGAGGGACGGCCTTGCATTCAATGCTATCGTGCACAAACACAGGTAGAGTTCTGGAGACCATCCATCCATCCACCCGTCCATATTACTCTCCTTTTGTTTAGGCCAGTAACCTTTCATCCATCCAACCATCCATTCATACAGCCATATTACACTGCGTCTGTTTATTTAAATAACCATTTATTTATCATTATCCACTCATATTACATTTGCTTATATCTTGATCAATCATCATCCACCTGTTCATTCATCCACCCGTTCATCAGTCACCCATATTATACTGCTTACGTTTATATCAGTAACCATTCATTTATCCACCCATCAATATTATAATACTTTCTCTATCAGTAACCATCCACCCACCCATATTATACTCCTGTGTCCCTCAGTAATCATCCACCCACCCATATTATACTCCTGTCTCCATCAGTAACCATACACGCACCCATATTATACTCCTGTCTCCATCAGTAACCATACACCCACCCATATTATACTCCTGTCTCCATCAGTAATCATCCACCCACCCATATTATACTCCTGTGTCCCTCAGTAATCATCCACCCACCCATATTATACTCCTGTCTCCATCAGTAACCACCACACACCCATATTATACTCCTGTCTCCATCAGTAACCGTCCACCCACCCAAATTACACTCCTGTCTCTATCAGTAATCATCCACCCACCCATATTGCACTCCTGTCTCTATCAGTAATTATCCACCCACCCATATTGCACTCCTGTCTCTATCAGTAATCATCCACCCACCCATATTGCACTCCTGTCTCTATCAGTAATTGTCCACCCACCCATATTGCACTCCTATCTCCATTAGTAATCATCCACCCACCCATATTACATTCCTATCTCCATCAGTAACCATCCACCTACCCATATTACATTCCTATCTCCATCAGTAACCCTCCACCCACCCATATTATACTCCTGCCTCCATCAGTAATCATCCACCCACCCACATTACATTCCTATCTCCATCAGTAATCCCCCACCCACCCATATTATACTCCTGCCTCCATCAGTAATCATCCACCCACCCATATTACATTCCTATCTCCATCAGTAACCCTCCACCCACCCATATTATACTCCTGCCTCCATCAGTAACCCTCCACCCACCCATATTATACTCCTATTATCTATCCTTAACCATCTACCCACCCATACAATATATACTTATATATGTATTAATTAAATCCATACCTCCATTACTGTTCCCCTCATTATGATGACATAGTTTTTCTTGCTTGCTCTGCACATCCCAACATGCTGCAGTGATAAAAGCGGAGTGCGCTGACCTAAATAATGCTCCAGACACTTTGCTAGAGCGCTCGTGACAGAGTGGCTCCCTCTACTGTACTGCAGCTGCAGTGGGAATCAGACAGACGGACCTCAATTTAGATTAACGTACACGTACGCATTTTAGATTAAACTCCATGACGACAAATGAGACGAACATATCTTATCTTTATAATGTGGTAGTTGTACAGTTGCTAGTTCCCCCAGCGCTCCTTACCCTCTACTTCATTTGTACTATCTTATAAAGCACTTTCAGTAACCTGTCTGTCTCTCTGTCTGCCTCTCAGACCAGACCTGATCGACTTCGATAAGCTCAAGCGATCCAACGCTCACTACAACCTACAGAATGCCTTCAACATAGCCGAGAAAGAGATGGGCGTGACCAAACTGCTGGACCCTGAGGGTAAACAACACACACACACACACACACACGCACACACCTGTTAAAGTGTTTAGGCATCTTACCAGGATGCCCTTTGGTTGTTAGTATACCAGACACAAAACTCCCAAGGTGACCACGCGGGGGGAATTCTATCTCTCAGTTGGGTTGGGACTTCTCAGTGTGGTGACCTCAGGACCCAGAGGAAGCTAGTGGAATCTTGGGACTCTTGTGTCTATTTTTGTGAACTTGTTGTAGGGGAGTCCAGAAGGGGTCGATTCTGGTGGATCAGCAGGGGAATAATAAAATTCTACTATAATTAATGTTTGTGTGTGTGTAGATGTGAACGTGGATCAGCCTGATGAGAAGTCTATCATCACATATGTGGCCACCTACTACCACTACTTCAGCAAGATGAAGGCCCTTGCTGTGGAGGGCAAAAGAATTGGCAAGGTGCGTCTGATAGAGAGCAACATTAGCACCCATCTGGCATGTGTTGTTACCCTGCGCTCACAGTTCCATGCTCCTGTAGGTGCTGGACTACGCCATCGAGGCAGATCAGCTGATAGAAAAGTATGAGACTCTGGCCTCCGAGCTGCTGCAGTGGATCGAACAGACCATCGTCACCCTCAATGACCGGCAGCTGGCCAACTCACTGAACGGTGTCCAGAACCAGCTGCAGGCCTTCAACACGTACAGGACGGTGGAGAAACCGCCCAAGTGAGTGTCATGCGAAGTTCCATCAAATGATCAGACCTTTAACCTTAATACCTACTTTAACTCTTTGTGTGTGTTTACAGGTTCACAGAAAAGGGAAATCTGGAGGTTCTCCTCTTCACCATCCAGAGCAAAATGAGAGCCAACAATCAGAAGGTCTACATGCCTCGAGAGGGCAAGCTCATTTCTGATATTAACAAGGTACACACTCATTAAAGTACTAGCTGTATGGAACGCTGTTAGCCCCAGCACTGACCGACAGCGACCCGTGTGCTGTGATTGGCTGAGCAGGCGTGGGAGCGGCTGGAGAAGGCGGAGCACGAGCGTGAGCTGGCTCTGAGGAACGAGCTGATTCGCCAGGAGAAGCTGGAGATGCTGGCAGCACGATTCGACCGCAAAGCCGCAATGAGAGAGACCTGGCTGAGTGAAAACCAGCGGCTCGTCTCTCAGGTCAGGATGGATGGATATGATGATGGACTGATACATGGGTGGATGGATATGATGGAGAGATAAATGGATGGGTGGATAGGTAGATGGATGAATGGATATTGTTAATGGGTGCATATGGTGGGTAGGTGGATGATGGATGGATATGATGGAGAGAATCAGAATCTCTTTATTTCGCCAAGTATGTTACACATACAAGGAATTTGTCTTGGTAAGAGCAACACGTATGACAGGTAACAAAAAGAAACACAGAACACAGATTATTTACAGAGAGAAATGGATGGATGTATTTGATGGATAGACTGATTACTTGAATGGATGTATGGATAGAATGATAAAATAGATGGTTGAATAAAGTTGGATGGATGCATGCATTTTATGGGTGGATGGATAAATAGATTGGATGGATGAATGAATAAGTTCGAAGGATTGATGGATAAATAAGTTGGATGGATGAATAAGTTGGAAGTATAGATGCATTGGATGGATTGATGTATATAAGCTGGATGGAAAAATGCATTCGAAGAATGGATTAATAAAATGGATGGATGGATGAATTGGTTTGAAAGGTAAATGAATAAATTGAATAGACGGCTTCAAAAGTTTGAAGAAATGATAAATGATAAGATTGATGAATGGATGGTTAGAAAGATGAATAAGTTGGATGAATTCATGCGTATGATAAATAGATGTAAATATTGGATGGATGGATGGATGGATGGATACATTTGAAGGATGCACGAATAAATTTGATGGATGGATGTATAGGTTTGAAGAATAGATAAATAAATTTGATGAATGGATGGATGATAGTTGGATGGAGGAATAAGTTGGAAGGATGGATGACTGGGAAGATGGATTGAAAGAGGAATGAATAAGTTGGATGGATGAATGCGTATGATAAATGCATGCATTGGATGCATAGATGGAAGAATATGCTGGATGGATAGGTGCATGTATTGGATATATAAATAAATTGGATGGGTGGATGAATTAATGACATCACTCTTATTTCCGAACAATTCAGGATAACTTTGGCTACGATTTGGGTGCGGTAGAAGCTGCCACACGCAAGCACGAGGCCATCGAGACGGACATCGGCGCATACGGAGAGCGCGTGGCTGCCGTGGAGGCCGTAGCCCGCGAGCTGGAGGCGGAGGGATACCACGACGTACGGCGCGTCCTCGCCCGCAGGGACAATGTGCTGCGCCTCTGGGAGTACCTGAAGGAGCTCCTGGCCTCCCGCCGGGAGCGCCTCACTGCTCACCGGGACCTGCAGAGACTCCTGGAGGAGATGAGATACATTATGGACTGGATGGAGGAAATGAAGGTGTGTAACTTAACAGTTTGATTTTTATAGGATTTGTATTTTTATTTTTTATTTTTTATTTTTCTTAACAGCCGGTTCAGTGCCATGGTGAACAGATCTCTCCCTAATCGTGTGTGTGTGTGTGTGTGTGTGTGTGTGTGTGTGTGTGTGTGTGTGTGTGTGTGTGTGTGTGTGGTCACAGGGTCGTCTGCAGTCTCAGGACAGTGGGAAGCACCTCCATGACGTGGAGGACCTGCTGCAGAAACACACTCTGGTGGAGGCGGACATATCGGCGCAGTCAGAGAGGATCCGCGGGGTGCAGGCCGCAGCAAAGCGCTTCACCTCGGACGAAACTCGTAAGTGTCTCTCTCACAAACACACACACTGCCTTTTGTACGCTCCTAACCTAAACGGTCCTCCTGTCCTCCCTCTCCAGCCTATAAACCATGCGAACCAGCCCTGGTGGAGGAGAAGGAGGCGCTCCTGGGCCAGGCCTACGAGGAGCTGGGCGGGTTGGCGGGCGCGCGCCGGGCACAGCTGGAGGAGTCAAGACGCCTCTGGCAGCTGCTGTGGGAGCTGGGTGAGGAGGCGGCGTGGATGCGTGAGCAGGAGCAGATCATGGCGACGGAGGAGTGCGGGAGGGACCTGTGCTCCGCCCTGCGCCTCCTCTCCAAGCACGAAGCGTTCCGGGACGAGATGGCGGCGCGCTACGGCCCGCTGGGGAACAGCATCGCCTCCGGAGAGCAGCTGGTGAAGGAGGGGCACTCCGGGGCACCTGAGATTTCAGAGAGGATCCAAGAGATCAAAGCACAATGGGATCGCCTGGAGGAGGTGAGGACGGAGGGAGGAGAGATGGAGTAACAATCAGGAAATACCTCAGAAATTAGCTGGAGGGATGAATAGGTGAAAGATTGAAAGATTTGTGGTTTTGTTGGTTTTTGGAATGAAACTTAATGAAAAATTATTTATTTATAGATCACTCACTCTATTACAGAGAGCAAAATAAACAAGCATTTTATTTAAGGTCTAATTTTTTTTTTTTAAAGTGTCCAGTATTTGGGGCGACAGCTCGGCTTTTCCAAACCAAAACGGTTTCCCTGCACTGACGTGTTGCCAAGTAACTACAGGCTTTATGCACACAGACGTATGACTTATACAAATAATGAGATAAGCTTAATAAGTACTAAACTCTGAATTTTATTTTTAGTTTATCTCATTTTTTTCTTTAATATTTGTCATTTGGTCTTCGTATTTTAAACCGTCATTACTTGGTAGTGTTTTATAAAGCTTTTTTGGTGTACTGTTTTAGAACAGGTTCTCATGCCATGTCAACAACTTCTATGCTGTGGATTTGCTTTTTGGGTTGAAGCTCTATTGTCAGTGTTAAAGCATATTCAGTACAAAATTCGGGGGTTATTTTGATTTATTTTCTTTATTTGGTTGTAAAAATTTTGTTTTGGCTCCAAACAAATCACAGCCATGATGTTATTTGAGATAAGATAGACCTCTTGTGTTCTATTACTTATGGCTTAAATGAAAGAACTTTAGACTGTTATCTTTGTACTTGGGATTGGTAATAGGATTAGTATTTTCCAAAAAGCAATTGGTTTTATAACAGATTACTTTTTAGAGTAACTTGCCAGGGGAGGGAGGGAAATTTGAGTGTAATCTTAAAACAATAATTGGATTAATGAATGGATGGATTTAGACCCCCAGTCTTAATGGATCAAAGAACCAAACAAACAGATTGAAGTTACTATCAGCTCTGTCCCTTCTCTCTCACCTTCAGGCGTCTCGGTTGCGAGAGCAGCGTCTGAAGGAGTCCGTAGCTTTCCACCAGTTCCAGACCGATGCCAATGACATGGAGGCCTGGATCATGGAGACTCTCAGACAGGTACTGAGTTACATATTATAGAACGTTAAGCCTAAATTTTGGGCCCCTTGGTCACATGATTTGTAGATGCTCAGTAACTGTCAGTAACAGTAGCAGTCTGTAACCGACACATGCCGTCGCAGGTCTCGAGCCCAGAGGTCGGTCACGACGAGTTCTCCACACAGACACTGGCACGGAAACAGAGGGAGGTGGAGGAGGAGATCCAGAGTCATCGATCACTCATAGACTCGCTGCATGAGCAGGCTCAAACGCTGCCTCCTGAATATGCCCAGTCACCACAGGTACACACACACACACACACACACACACACTGCCCTACGATACGTCCATGAAACAGTCCAAACTTAAATGTAAATATGTGCAGGTGGAGGGTCGCCTGCCTGCTATCGAGCAGCGCTATGAGGAGTTGGAGGCTCTGTCGTCCGCACGCCGCCGTGCCCTGGAGGGGGCGCTAGCACTCTACCGCATGTACAGCGAGGCCGACGCGTGCCAGCTCTGGATCGGAGAGAAGGAGCAGTGGCTCCTTACCATGGAGATTCCCTCCAAGCTGGAGGACCTGGAGGTGATCCAGCAGAGGTGAGCGAGCAAACGAGAGGTTCCTCTCTCCCAAAGCATGGGTTCATTCATAATCTTTTCAACTGTGTAACTGTTGTAGGTTCGAGACCCTGGAGCCGGAGATGAATAATCTGGGCTCTCGCATCTCTGACGTGAACCAGGTCGCCGAGCAGCTGCTGAAATCAGACAATCGCAACAAGGAGCAAATAAACCAAACACAGGATGAGCTCAATAACAGGTGTGAAGACCCCACAGCACCAATAACGTGGCCACAAGACTGGAAACAATCACACAAAAGTTATCAGCATCCTGTTCAGATCTGTTTACACGGTACAGTGGCGCTAATAATAATGAGGCATTTTATGTGGAGTTTTGTGCAGACTCCAAGTCCCAGCATGCATTGTTGGCACACGCCTCCAAGCCTCCCTAATATGCTGGTCTTATTGACCTTCCTCTTCTGGGTCTACTTTAATCATCTGATTTACCTGTTTTATTGCTATATAAAATGAATTAGTGATCCAGTTTTTAACAGCAGCTCATATGCGGATCGTACAATTACATTGTTTTATCAATTTATCACAAGAAGACAAGTTTAATATATTGTGTGTGTGTGTGTGTGTGTGTGTGTGTGTGTGTGTGTGTCATAGCGTCGCCTACAGTAAACTTTTCCTCACTACATTTCCCAGCGCTCATCACTTTCGACGTCATGAAGTGCGAGTGCTGGAGGGTTCTGTAGTGCGTATGTAGCCTAAACATGTTTACAACCCTTATACTGGGCAAAATCCTTAACATAAAGCTTATTTTAACATAAAGTATTAAATGGCTCAGATTATTGACTGAATATTGTATTGAAAGAGGGAAAACAAAAAATTATTAGGGTTTCCCATATCCAGGGTTACCCATAACCAGATCATCATAAAGTCATGGTTATACTCGTCTTTCTCAATTCAGTTCAAAATAACTTTATTGGTATGAATGTTAAAGATACATTGTTCCCAAATTAGTTACAAAACAGTAACAAACAGTCACTAAAATGAAATAAACAATATGATGCACAAAGAGCTAGGAAAACACCATAGACAGACAGTGTATAAAGGACATATGCATATATATCCAAAATATAATAAAACAAAATGGACACTATTGCACTGTTTACAGTGTCACTGTTGTTTTATTAGAGGTTAGTGAGTTATAAACTGTGGTGCTATTAGACTCACTTTGTTCTTCTCCCATAATAACCAGTTCTCAATGTCTCTCTATCTCTATAGGTGGAGGGAGTTCCAGCGGCTGGCAGATGAGAGGAAGCAGGCTCTGGAATCAGCACTGAACTATCAGAACTACCATCTGGAGTGTAACGAGACCCAGAGCTGGATGAAGGAGAAGACTAAAGTGATCGAGTCGACCCAGAGCCTCGGCAACGACCTGGCTGGAGTCATGGCTTTGCAGCGCAAGCTCACCGGCATGGAGAGAGACTTGGAGGCTATTCAGGTACACACACACACACACACACACACACACACACACACACACACACACACACACACAAAACCCCTCAGTTGCTGTGGCTCTATCTGTGTACCGACACCCAACCTTTTGGGTTTGCACAGGGAAAGCTGAGCGCCCAGCGCGCCGAGGCCGAGAAGCTGGCGTCCGAGCATCCTGAGCAGGCCGATGAGATCCGGGCACGCCTGGGCGAGATGGAGGAGGTGTGGGACGAGCTGCGCGGCACCATGAAGAAGCGCGAGGAGGGTCTGGGCGAGGCCTCCAAGCTCCAGGGCTTCCTGCGGCAGCTCGACGACTTCCAGGCCTGGCTCTCACGCACGCAGACGGCCGTGGCCTCCGAGGACACGCCCAACTCGCTGGCGGAGGCGGAGCTCCTTCTGGCACAGCACGACGGCATCAAGAACGAGGTGGACAATTATCGCGATGACTACGAGAGGATGAAGGCCACCGGGGCCGAGGTCAGTCCTGTCCTGTCCTGTCCTGTCCTGTTAGAGTAGATATAGGAGAGGACATGAACGAGTGTGTGTATCTGCACAGGTGACCCACGGGCAGACGGACGCACAGCACATGTTCCTGGCTCAGCGCCTGCAGGCTCTGGACACAGGCTGGCACGAGCTCCGCACCATGTGGGAGAGCAGGCAACGTGTCCTGGCCCAGGCCTTCGACCTCCAGACCTTCCTCCGAGACGCCAAGCAGGCTGAGAGCTTCCTTAACAACCAGGTGAGAGAGGGAGAACCAGACAGAATGGCACCGGACGTGTTCGGAAAAAGTCCACTGACCTTAACTCTTTCCTCAGGAGTACGTGCTGTCCCATACCGAGATGCCCCCCAGCTTGCAGGGGGCACTGGAGGCTATCAAGAAACACGAGGACTTCCTCACCACCATGGAGGCCAGCGAGGAAAAGATCAACAGCGTGGTTGAGTCCGGCCGGCGGCTCGTAACGGACGGGAACGCCAACGCCGACAAAATCCAGGAGAAAGCCGACTCCATTGAGGAGAGGTAAGGAGCGTGTGAGGAGTGCATCGCAGGTAATTTAGAGCAGGACGTTTCTTAGCAAGACCTTTTTCGTGAAAAGAAAGCTGATAATGTTTTATTTTGTGAAAATAAAACACTGCATTAATGTTTAAAAATTTAAAAGTGAGATTTTAGCTCTAAAGGCTGCTACAGACTAAATGGAATTGGGTTGTGTGTGCGCGTGCGTGCGTGCGCGTGGTTTATTCAAACAACGATGACGTAATTCAAGCTCATGTAAGCTCGTTTTTGGACTGGGAAGGTGTGGTGCTATTTTACTCACCTTATAGTTAGCCCTCAATCATCTCTTCTCCTCAGACACCAGAAGAACAAGCAGGCTTCTAAGGAGCTGCTGGCCAAGCTGAAGGATAACCGAGAGCTGCAGCACTTTCTCCAGGACGGTCAAGAGGTACACTAACACACACACACACACACACACACACACACACACACACACACACACACACACACACACACTGGCCTTAGTAGCAGCATTCCTCTGATGGTTCTCCTGTCTGTGTGTAGTTGACGCTGTGGATTAATGAGAAGATGCTGACAGCTCAGGACATGTCCTATGATGAGGCCAGAAATCTGCACAGCAAGTGGCAGAAACACCAGGCCTTCATGGCTGAGCTGGCATCCAACAAGGACTGGCTGGACAAAATACACAAGGTACACACACACACACACACACACACACACACACACACACACACACACATATGCACATTTATTATTTACCTGTTGTCTTTTCGTTCTTGTGCCCGGTCCCTCCCTCAGGAGGGTCAGGCTCTGGTGAAGGAGAAGCCTGAGCTGGAGGAGACTGTGACGGAGACCCTGCAGGCACTAGAGAAGCAGTGGGATCTGCTGGAGGACACGACGCAGACCAAAGCACAGTGCCTGTTCGACGCCAACCGGGCCGAGCTCTTCACCCAAAGCTGCTCGGCACTCGACTCGTGGCTGCAGAACATCTCCTCCCAGCTGCAGAGCGACGACTTCGGCAAGGATCTGACCAGCGTCAACATCCTGCTCAAAAAGCACCAGGTGAGCTTGCCATGTGTAAAGCCTCTGCAGCGCATGAGACAAGATCTCCAACGTTTTTATAATCAAAGGAGAGAGAAGTGCTGAAAACTCCTGCTGCGTTTTGTGCAGATGCTGGAGCACCAGATGGAGCTGCGGGAGAAGGAGGTGCAGTCGCTGCAGACGCAGGCTGTGGCTTTGGCTCAGGAGGACGCCGGAGTCGCCGAGATAGACGGGCAGCAGCGCAGAGTGACGTCCAGCTTTGCTGAGCTGCAGGAACCCCTCAAACAGAGACGCCAACATCTGCTGGCATCCAAAGAGGCCCACCAGTTCAACAGAGACCTGGAGGATGAGATAGTGAGACTGACACACACACACATACAGTTGGTCCTAACACACTCTGTACCAGTAGGGGTGTGTTTAGTGTGTAACTGATTCCTGTTCTGCAGCTGTGGGTGAAAGAGAGGATGCCTCTAGCTACTTCCACAGATCATGGAAAAGATCTACCCAGTGTGCAGCTGCTCATCAAAAAGAACCAGGTAACACACACACACAGACAGACATGGTCAAACCCAGATAACAGGATCATTGTGTCCATAATTTCTTATGGGAAAATCACTCCCTTATTTTGGATCTTCATAGCCCTTGACGAGGCAAACGTGTGTATGGGTTTTTGTTTTTAGTGCATCATGGGGACCAAATATCCCCACAAAGAACAAAAGATCTGACATTTTTGGCATGGTGGGGAATTAATTAATTTATTTTTATTCAGAAACGGCAATTTTCTTTTGACAAATTAAACCATGAGGTTTGCTTTAGGGTTGTGTGTGTGTGAGTGTGGGTGTGTGTGCGTGTACATGATTTTATGCGTATATAAATCTGGGGACTAAATCCTCCGCTGAATTCCTGTATGAACCAAAACTGGTGGTTTTTTTACTGATAGGAAGGAAGCGGAAGGTGAAGGTAGAGGCAAACTACCATTCAGACTCCACTTCAGAGACTATAAATTTCCTTTCACTGATGCAGACTCCATTTTCTCTCGTCACTTTCTTTTCCACCCAGACCCTGCAGAAAGAGATCCAGGGTCACCAGCCTCGCATCGACGACCTTCAGGCCCACGGTCGCAGCATGGCCCCAGGCAGCGGCGGCGCCGAGCTGGACGAGCGTCTGAGCGAACTCGGAGAGCTGTGGGCAAGGCTCATCTCCGAGACAGAGGGGAGGCACGGCCGCCTAACGGACGCCCATCGCGCCCAGCAGTTCTACACAGATGCCGCGGAGGCCGAGGCCTGGATGGGTGAGCAGGAGCTGCACATGATGTCCGAGGAGAAGGCCAAGGTGAGTGTGTGTGTGTGAGTGAGTGTGTGTTCAGGACTGTGTGAAAGAGAATTAATCCATATAACGTAGATAAAATCCTCATTTCCAGGACGAGCAGAGCGCACTAGTGATGGTGAAGAAGCACCAGATACTGGAGCAAGCACTGGAGGACTACGCCCAAACCATCCACCAGCTGGCCAACAGCAGCAGACTCATGGTGGAGAACGAGCACCCTGAGAGGTGAGGTGCATGCTGGGATGGCGTTTAGCAGTGGAGACATTATCAATTATTGCAAGTCCTTCTGTTATAGGGAGTTTTTCCTTGCCAGTTTCACTTTTGAGCCCCAAATTGTTTCAGGGCACTGTGTGTGTCCTGTATTTCTCCTCCTTGTGACCTGTGCTTCCTTTTAACCCTGATGTGGATTAGGGATGGAAAGCGAGTTATGCATTTCTGTTGCAACTACCGACAGTGACCACAAGGTGGCACAAAACAGCTGAAGTTAAGCATAAGTTATGCAAGTTAAGAAGTTATGCAAAGAACACAAAAGGCAGAATTCGAACCCGGTTCACTGTGAGAGTTACAGCAGTATTGCTTTTATTTTATAGCCTTTGATTTTGTGTTTCTTTTATTTTGCAGTGTTTTGTTGATATTATCTGTGTAGAGTTTTGCGTCAGGGTTCGGATCTCTGTAATTCGCAAAGAAGGGTTTTTTAAGGCTTTAGTAGAAAACCTATGGTCACATTGATAAACACTGACTAGTGATTACTAGCTACTGTGTTGTTGGTACAAAGTATGGTACTGATTACTGGTACAAATTCCTTTATTCTGATTAGAATTAAACAAGGAGAAACTATTGATTTCTGTATTTTTTAATTTATAAAGGACTTTGAAAGGCTGTGGTGTGTGAAAGGTGTTACATTAATATATTTGCCCTGCCTTGCCTCGTAAACATTAGTCATTGATATTTGAAATACTGAACCGTCAGAAGCCAGTCATGCCTGTGTGAGACCCTGGCAGGTCTCTGCGGTCGCTCACATTTCACGTTCACATATCCCGTTCCTGTGTGTACCAGCGAGCGTCTGACGCTGAGGCAGGCTCAGGTGGATAAGCTGTACGCCGGCCTGAAGGATCTAGCAGAAGAGAGGAGAGGAAAACTGCAGGAGCGCCTGCGTCTCACCCAGCTCAAGAGAGAGGTGGACGACTTGGAGCAGTGGATTGCCGAGAGAGAAGTGGTGGCGGGTTCGCACGAACTCGGCCAGGACTACGAGCATGTGACCGTACGCCACCCATGCAAGATCTTACGCTACATTTATTATTATTATTAATGCTAGCAGCTGTGTGACATGTCCCCTCTCATCCTAGATGCTGCGGGACCGCTTCCGAGAGTTTGCGCGTGACACGAGCGCCATCGGCCAGGAGCGGGTGGATGTCGTGAACGCTCAGGCCGACGCCCTGATCGAGTCGGGCCACCCCGAGAACGCCAGCGTGGCCGAGTGGAAGGACGGCCTGAACGAAGCCTGGGCCGACCTGCTGGAGCTGATGGACACGCGCACGCAGATGCTGGCCGCGTCATACGAGCTGCAGCGCTTCCAGCAGGACGCCCGCGAGGCGCTAGCACGAGTGCGCCACAAGAGGGAGGCGCTGAACACGGCCGACCTGGGCAGGGACCTGAACACGGTGCAGCACCTGCACAGGCAGCACACGGCCTACGAGCACGACGTTCACGCGCTCAGCGGACAGGTCAGTGCCCCGGAGGGAATGTCCAGCTTTCCCAATACGAGTCCGGTCGGACCCTCTCAGGCTTCTCTAATCCACGCTTTGAACCCCTGCAGGTGACACAGGTGCAGGACGATGCGGCACGTCTGCAGAAAGCCTACGCAGGAGAGAAGGCCGATGACATCCACAGACACGAGCGCGCCGTCACAGAGGCGTGGGAGGGGCTTCTGGCCGCCACCAAAGATAGGAGGCTGCTCCTGCTGGACACGGTGGAGAAGTTCCGCTTCCTTAACATGGTGCGAGACCTGATGCTGTGGATGGATGGAATCAACCTGCAGATCCAGTCTCATGAC
>JAVSBU010000093.1:254127-268365 GCA_033118015.1 Loricariichthys derbyi | reverse complement strand
AGGGACAGTGGGTATATTGGTAGAAGGATGTTAGAAATGCAGTTACCAGGAAAAAGATGAAGAGGAAGGTCAAAGAGATGGAAGTATTTGGTGTGAGGACAGAGGATACAGAGGACAGAGTGATGATACCAGAGGATTCCATCCACTTAGGAAAACCTCACGAAGCCGTTTCACCCTTCCGCCACCGCTGGGACTGACATTCGTGCATTTTCGTGAGTGCTCGGCAAAGCGGAGAGCTGTGATTGGTCAGCCGAGTGTGCGCTTTACGGAACACTCCTACTTGTTTAGTTTGTGAGGAAAGCGGTATGGCAGGGAGAGTCTGAGCCGAAACAGGGTTAAACCTTTAGTCTGAGACCATGTTCAGTGGTTCGGAGGGCTCGTGTCCGTTCGTTGAGGACAGTTTTAGTCGCTTTCCTTCGCAGAGTAACGTGTACGGGCTGTGTCAGGCTGGGGAGCACGAGCTGTTAGCCGCTACGCTAAAGGGGAAAGTGGTTTGTTTCAGATACCAAGACGTTCAGCACAAAATCCGCCCCGTGGCTAAAGAGCTGCAGTTTACCTACATCCCAGGTACGTATGCTAACCTGTGCTAACACTCACTAGCCTAGCTGTTCCGTACAGCTCCTGTTTATGGTCGTGTTCACCGGTGTGACGTCATATCCCCGCGACCTGTTCATATCCCAAACAGAGCAACATTTTAGGGTAATAAAGCCAGTTATAGACGCCTGGTAATGTGTACAGGATAATGTTACCTGAGAGCATCTCACACTACACAGAGTAAATGAGGATTTTGTCCTTACTCTGTGTACTGATGTATAAAAATAAATGCATCCCACAGCAAACCCAAAGAGGAAGAACCAAGGTTTCAGTCTAATCAGTAACAAACTGCAGCTCAGTCCTGTAGGTGAATGGTAGATTATTATAGAGGTTGCAGGTGGGGCTAATTAAATATGGACCCTGCTTAGTTATTACATAAGTACATAACTGTACCTAACATAATAGTGTAACATGTAATACAAGCTTATAATGCAAGGAGTAGTTGATAATTTAATAAAATTAACTATAAAATATAAAATTAAATAACATTTTCAGATTTGTATACATAATATAGTAAAGTATTTGACATTTTGTGTTATTTTGTTACAATGCAAGTTGAGTAACATTATTATAATGAAGAATAATGTAATAACTTGAATGCTCTATATATAATATTTATAACTATATTCTTAATATCTCTATATTATTATATAGTTATATAGCACGGTACATAATGTTTGGGACCTCAAACCAAAAGGACACAATCCAGACTTTGATTTTTGGCCCTTTTCATCCATTACAACACCTATTTTTTCTCTATAATATTTGGACCAGCTGGTTCCACAGGTGTTTATGATTACTAAAGTCTGACTCATTGCTTCAGTAGTGCATTAGTCTTAATTCTAATTGCTAGATGCTGCTGGAGTCTTGAAGCTTTTTGGCCAAGACAGACATTGGATGAAAGCCTTGGTTGTTTTGTGTAATTAATTTTGAAATAATTTTGACATCAATTTAGTCTCATGTAGGTTGAATCATTGTGGTTATTTTACATTGATTAAATCTGTAAGATCAGGTAGATAAATATGGTAAAATGTCTTATGTTCTGAAATAGAACTTTTTTATAGTTTTATAATGTTTGTTTTTTAAAATAATGAATCTAATCATGTTGTTTGTCATATCATTAGTTTACAAATAGTTAAAACAGTAGACTAGTAATTACAATACTTGTTTAAATTGATTTGGTCAGTTTGAAGTTTTATTAAATGAAATGGTGAAATTATAACATTTCAGCCGATTTTTAGAGAGCAGGGTGACTGAAGATTATATAATACTGATATCAGATTTTTTTTGCAGATGATAAAACTATTAATAATAAACTTGGCACAAATGCTGAAATGAGCCATTAACATTTTTAAGATCTCTGTTCTATCAAAACTGCTGATGTCGGGCTATCGTTAGGATTATTCTGAATTTTATCTCAATTTAGTTTTTAATGTAATAAACAGCACATAATGTAAAATCTTGCTACATCATGTGTACAAATCTACTTTCATTCCTGGATAAAGATTTTATTGAAATGTATTATCAGAACTTTAATACAATACAAAAATCCCATAAAATTATCCCAGGGGGGGTCACGATTTTGGGACCAGCCCAGGCTTTGGGCAGTTGGAGAATACAGGATGATGATGATATTTGCTTTTTCTTTGTACAGTCGATGCTGAGATCGTGTCTATTGATGCCTTCAACAAATCTGCTCCAAACAGAGGCCTGGTGGTGGGAATCACATTTATCAAGGTAATTAATGTTTTCGTCATGCTTGTCCCATGCGAGGACTTGATTGCCTGATAAAATAATTCACTGATCAAAAGCTAACCACAGTCACATGCTCTCTCTCTCTCTCTCTCTCTCTCTCTCTCTCTCTCTCTCTCTCTCTCTCTCTCTGTGTGTCTTAGGACTCAGGTGATAAGGCTACCCCATTTCTGAATATCTACTGCGAGTATGAGCCGGGCTCAGAGTTTAACCTGGAGTCTATTGCGCGTAGGTCACTCATAACAAAGCGATGATTATTTGTTTAACATAGCGTTCTGACAGCCTCTGGACATTTGTGACTAAGAGGGAGAAATGTGCCTGTGTTTCTCACAGAGAGCTGCCTGAACCTGGAGCTACAGTTCACCCCGTTCCAGCTCTACCACTCCGAGTGAGTGGGACTCATTGTATGGTTCTCCTCACAGCAGCGTTTAATTGATTCACTCTGGTGCTGTAACGAACTCGCTTGTTGTTGTGTGCGCTGGTGCGTATGGTTTGCAGGCTGCACTACGGGGAGGCCGAGAGAGAGACTGTCTTCCTGCTCAGTGGACACGACCAGCGCATACACCTCTACAAAGAGGCATGTTCTCATTATCTGTGTGTGTCTACTAAACTGGACAAAAAGCACAAAGTAAAATCATTGTCGCCACTCTGTTGCGAAATGCTTCTAGGACAACAGTCCAACTTTTTAAATTGTATTAAACTGCTGGAGAGGGGGCAAATTCATTTAAAACTCTATATCAGGAAATGTTTGTCTTTTCACCCAAAGCTTATTAGTAACTGAATGATGCAACAAAACACTGCAGAGTTTGGTTATTAAATAGAGTTTGGTCTGAGCGCCTTGTGCGCCCCCCAGTGGCTGAACTTCTCATATCACATGCTCTCAGATGCAGCAGCTGGCTCCACCCTCTGTATCACTGATGTGACTTAGTTTAAGAAGAAATGTGTTGTTATTATTATGCATTTCATTAATGCAGAAATCCAGGTTCTGCTGAAGGGGTTGATCAGAGTGCAGATATAATAATAAGATATAATAAACCTTATTGAGAAGAATCACTTTGTCGCTCTCACTGATAGAACGCTTCACTGCACCAGTTTGAGGAGCAGCCAGTGGAGCGATTCTTCCCTGAACTGAAGCAGCTGCCAAGCAAGTAAGAGCAAGAGTTTGTTACTATTAGTATTAATAAGTAGTGTTACTGTAAGTAGGTGTGTGTGTGTGTTGTAATGACTGGAAATCTAAATGCATGACTGTAAATAAATTACTTTGTGTGTTACGTTTTGTTGCATTGCAGTGTGCTGTGGATGAATGTTTTGTGTGTTGATGGTGGTCGGCGTCTCACGGCATACGGGTGTCAGAATGGATGTGTTGGACTCGCCCTTGTCAACCAGAGAGGACCGGGTAACGCTCGCGCACACACACAAAGTATTTAGTACTCACTTAAACTACCACTGGTTACCAGTCAGACCGGACACATTTAACAACGGCACAAACACAGCGACATATGAAGAGCACTTTTAATTTAAAGTTCAGTTAATGTACGGAGCTTTAAACATCAGCTGCTCACCGGGTTATTTATGAGGCCGGTGCTGACGCATGTCAATCATGAGGAAGTGTTCGACTTTGGTATTTTTAGTGCAATCTCTAGTCTTAACTGTAAAATTTAGGGCACAGATTTAAAAGAATTACTAAAAGGACCATAGGTTTGTTGAAATTGGATTATTTAGGTATAGGTAAAACGTAAAATCTGGACTGGTGTGGAAAAAAACATCCACAGGAAAGATATGGAGGAAATAAAATGTCATTTGGAGATTTCATAGGGCTCTAACTTTATTACAGTATGCAATTTGAGACTTACAATAATACAATAATATTCCAATAACACGTGTGTGTATCTGTTTGTCAGAAATACTTCAGCGTTGGAGTTTGCAGCAGGACAGTCCAATATCCAAAGCATTACTGTTCCCTCTGAAGGTCACAGGCCAGAGGGACGGCACAGATGGTATGTGTGTGTGTGTGTGATGTTTGCCCTGCATTTGGAATCAGACCTGATGATGTCGTGTTTGATTGCCAGGTGATGGTGTTGATGAGGTTTTGGAGTATAACCTGCTGGTGAGCAGCACTATTGAGATGGCTGTGGTGTACAGGTGAGCTGCTGGGTAGAACTGAGGGGTAGAATAGGATGCTTTGGTTTTAAATTGGAGAATTTATCCACTAAGCACGGTGTGTGTTTGTAGAGATGTAGAGCACTGCGGTTTGACTAGACCCATGTGTTTAGCAAACAGCGATCAGTCTGATGCCGTATTGTGTGCTGTCCTTATTGACCTGGATTTTGATGGACAGCTGGAGATGCTACTGGGAACATATGGACAGGTACACGGAGTGAACGTGCACAAACTGAATTAGATCATTAAATATGAACTTTATGGACAGGGTTAAAGGTGGCTGAAACATGAGCACAGAAAGGCTGTGCAAACGCGTGTTTAGAGAAGCTTTGGCACAATCTGATCCCCTACACATCATCTTACCAGTGGCAGCTTATCAAAAAAATATATAATTTACCACTTTTTACAATGGGAGAAAATTAATATTGAACAAAATTAAGTTTCTTTTTTTTGGCCCATCAACACAGTTCAGATTTTTCATCTGCCCCCTTTTAGAAATTAATTGCCCAGCCGAGCCCTAGGTGATCCCCAATCAGCAGGTTAAGTAGAATCCGGTGTGTCTGTGCTGGAATTCATCAGATACTACAGCCACTGCTCCCATGCCTGTAGACATGCTGATTTAAGAAAACTTGGAATAATCTGTTTTTTTTCCAGCATTATACATAAAGCTAGTGTTATTACTAATTTATTATTAGTAGTAATAAATGTTGCAGTTTTAAAGTTCAAAAGTTCATATTTCACCCCAGTGCGTCTCTCTGTCCTTCACAGGATCTGCTCTGCTACAAATACCAGCAGCCAGTAGGAGCAGCAGAGGGTCAGTTTCAGCTGATCTGGAGCCGGAGTTTCAAAAGCCCCCTGCTGTCCATTATCTACCTGGATCTGACAGGAGATGGACTGAGGGAACTGGCTGTTCTCACCCTAAAAGGACTGCATGTATTGCAGGTTCGTAGCTAGTTAAAGGCTGTTCTTTAGTACAGTAATATCAAAAGGGTTAGAGAATAGGCTCTTAGAACAGAAGTGCTGATCCTGGTCTCGTACATTATTACTCAACTTCTTCACCATAAGCACAGTGCTTTTTAGCATTCAAGAGGAGGTGTTCATACTTATTCATCATTCTCCTCCCACATCCAGCACAGTCTCATCAGCACCGCCGACCTGGTCCTGCAGCGGCTGGCTGACAGAGTGGCAAAGCTCTCCATCCAACATCAGCCAATCACAACAAAGCAGGAGACTGAAGGGACTTGAACCCAAGCTGCTTCTCGTGCATCACACAGGGGACATGTTGCTAAGAACAGGAGTGTTTTAAGTGCAGGGAGTGTAGGTAAGTGTGCTAGAACTGTACCAAGCTAAAGCTCAAAATAAAAGCACGTTCACATTAAGGCAGGAGTTTTTCAGTAAACTAACAGTAAGCACACTGACTCCACCCACTCCTGTAACCATGTCAACATTACAACCCATCATTCACATAGACCGAGTTTATTTATAGAACAAAACAATCACACTTCTTTACTGATAAACATCGAACCAAGAGCTTCGTATCATAATTAATTAATAAAAAAACAAAATAGTAACCACTAGGTTTGTACAAAAAAATGCAGGTTCTTCGTTCTTTAACGGGTGTATGCTTGTTTAGATTTCCACAGTAGGGGTCAGTTTGCATTCTGTGCGGTGGAGAAGCACAGCTTGAGGGTGTAAGGGTACGGTCCAGCTAGGAGGGGGGGAAATGATGAGAACGTCAACTCAAGTCAAACAGGTCGTGGTTTCACATATAAACATGACACTTACTGGGGTTTTTCATCTGGTAATGGTTCATCACAGCCAGAGCTTCCATGGCATCGTTCACATTCTCCCATTCCAAGAGCCCAGATGCACTCCTCTCACCTACGGGCACATGCACCTCCATTACTTCGGCTCCACAATCAACGTTTAACAACTTTATTAAGCAGATGAGCGTTAGAACAGAACTTACTTTTTCCTGTGAAAAGTTTGACGTTGGTTGGAGGCTTAATGCTCAGCTCCTCAGAGATCTGAAGGGGAAAAACGCACAATTTTGCCGCATTATCTTTTAGACAGCATCGCAACACTACAGCAAAGGAGTAAAAAAAAAGTCCCTTAAAGCTGGAATGAATTCACAAAGAAAATCGCAGCCCTCATCTGAATGCAGGATGTTTTTTGTTTTTTTTCCGTACCTGAGCAAAAACCTCAGCCGAGCTGTCGGGCTGGCCGTTGAAGAAATGCAGGACGTTGCTGGGCCGCTGGATGCGGTTCCTGGAGACTTGCTCTGGGGTGCTGAAGCGGTTGTTCCTGCTGCCATGGAAATCTTTAAAGCTGGTGGTGCCATCGTCCAGCTGGTATGACTGGCCTGGGATTATAGCCTGCTGCTTGGACACGCTGCATGGGAAAGGGAAACCGTACATGCTCGAGATGCTAGCTGGAATGCAGGTCACTCATACGTATTTTCACTGGTGAAAACCTACCAAATGTTGAGTTTCTGGCCAAACAGCATGGTGTGGTTCAGATGTGAAATGGCTCGCTCCACTGCGTAACAGTCTCCCATCTCCACCATGGCAGCGCCTGGCTTACTTTTCATGAACTTCACCTGCACACACACCCCTCAGGTTCTCAGCTGAACGTTTTACCAGAATCCAGGATCAGAACTGAAGCAGTCATATTTAGAATCCATCTTCTTACAAACCGTAAGCCCAAACTGAGCACGCAAACCAACATCAGCCTCTCACTTACCCGCTCAACATTTCCATAGAGACAAAACACGTTGAAGATGCGGTCGGCGTTGATCTTGAACGGGTCGAGGCCGTACACCATGATGACCGGCGAGTCGGCCTGAGCTCCAAATTCAGGTGGGGGGCCGTGACCGTACTGAGGAGCACCATAACGAGGACCACCGCGGCCCCGGGCCAGAGGGGGCCCCATTCTTCGACCCTCGTAATGCGGAGGAGGACCATATGAGTCATCGTAACCATAACCACCCTGGCTACCTGGAAATGCAAAGGACCAAAAAAAAAACCCCAAAATTCTATTCATTCCAGTTCAGTGCAAAGTCAAAACGCATGGATTTGGGAAAAGTAACTGCAGTCGGATTTAGCCAAGAATTTGCAACACGCATCACACTCCTAAATTTAACCTTGGCTTATGAGCATGTTTGCCTTTGACCTTCACAGAGTCCTGCTGCTGCTGCCAAATGAGGGTTGGATTAAAAAAAAAATCTCACTTGTGATTAAGATTTTTTAATGGTTTGGAATCATACTGAAAATTACATGTGAATGTTTTGACTGCAGAAAATTAAATGCTGAAATCTGTTTAATTTACATTAAAATTAATTCAGCATTGAAAGGATTGAATGTTGCTTTATATGAGTTCTATAATTATCTGGTACCGTTTACAAGCACCAGAAATGTTTATGATAATCTGCAGTATACTCAGCACTTTGGTTAGTCATTATTTACCAGTTAATTCTTTAAAGAAGCAAATAATTTACTTTCTACTACTTGTAGTAATCCGTCAGTTAGTCAGTCCTTAAAACCCATTTTAATCAATACCAGTGTGTCGGTTCAAGTTTTACCTTCTTCTTGAGTACAAATTGAAAACTTAGCTGGGTTGATGATGTTCCTCCAAGAATCGAACAGCTCTCGCTCATGGAAACACAATCCTCAAAAATCCTTAACCAGCTCTTCTAGCAGTTATAAACTATAAAATGCTTGGTGCACAAAAATCCCCTGCACCTCTCTGCCAACCACAGGTTCCTGTGCAGACCAGTTAAAGCGCAGCCAGCCTGAAAGCGGGTTGTGATTTTTGGCAGAGCTCAGGCATTCACAAATGTCTGTGTGATGAAACTAACCATATTCGGACGGGTGGTCTCCGAGCAGGGCTGGCTGCCTCTGGCGCTTGTTTGGGTTTGCATTGGGGTCTGACAGAAAGAAGACACACACATCACAACTACAGCAGAGCCAGTTGGCCTGAAGGGCAGCACAGCTACTAATCAGAAACCACTAACAGGAGGGAAGGGCAGTGCAATTGTGAAAAGCATGCATTATGATTGGATTAGCTGTTAACACTACATGGTGGGGGATAAAATACATAAACACCTTAAAATCATGACGTTAAGCCTTTAAACAATAAAAACCCTCAGCTTTACCCCTCAAACACGCGCACAAACACACCTTGAGAACTGTTCCAATTTCCGTCTGAATCAGCATCTGTGCAGACAGGTACACACACATCAGACATGCATAAGAGCAACAAACACCTTTTTTTCTGAATAGGGATTCACAGCAGGAATTCAGGAAATTTAAAATGGGGCTTTAAGACAAGGTTCATGGGGCTAAACTAATTTTTTTTAATATAAGGAAACCGAAAAGCTGTGGGACTCATTATTAAAAGGTACAGTATAGCTCAAAAGAACTACGATGTTAAATGTGGCTCTGACTGAGCTGGATTTAATTAACTGGCTCGGGTTGGGACCAAGTTGAGGTTTCACCACAACTAAGATTTTCCCCATGTTTAAATCGGAGGGCTGCGTGAGAGTCACTATTGCAACCTAATATAATGAGGGATCCTTCTCCCTTTCATCAAACCAGGGTGTCTGTGTTGGTGGGCGAGAGTATTAGCCCAACAATGGCAGATGCTTTAGTTAAAAATGTAGACTCCTAATGCACTAAAATATAAAGGAAGTGGTAAATCAAATGCTTCTCTAAACTCATTAGGTAATGCAAAAAAAAAAAAATAATAATAAAATCAGGAACATCATGGAACCACCAACTGATTTACATTAACTGCATTTAGTAGATGGATTCAGATTGTTATGTAGCTAGACCTTCATATGATGGGTTTTCTACACTGTTAATGTTAAATAAATAAAAAAAAACACACTCCAACAGTAAATAAGACATGGAGGGACCAGTGAACTGCTTAGACAGTCCGATCCTTGTGATGTTCATTCATGATAAACAGCTTGTATAATACATTTGTTAGAAGAAAATAATGAATGAGAAATCCAGAGTGCACATTCTAATGGGAATCATCTTTATTAAAGGTCAAAGGCAAAATCTTTTCAGCAGACACCATGCAATGCTATCAAGTATGTATCAACTTTTGTGGCTTTACAACTCATGCTGTTTGCAACCTGCCGGGACTTAAACGCTCTCAGGGGACCAAACAAACTGCACAAGTCACCGAGTCGAGTCATTTTTAAAGGCAACAGTTACTTACAGTAAGCGAGTGGTTCAACAATCCGAGGTGTAACCGCATGATCCAGAGTTGCTTTGTCCATACCCCCATTTCCTTCAACCTCAAGATTCAATTTCCAGAGCCAATATTCATTCTCCCGCTTTTTAGTTATTCCTCCGTGTGCTTTGCTGTTGCTTTGTGGTCTCCAGGCACATACAGGGTGCTTACCGTTCGGAAGGGGGGAGGGAAGAGGGCTGCGGGCACAGCGCCGATTTGACACCAGCGCCAGCGTAGCAGTCAAGCTAATTCCAACCTGCGTCACACGGAAGGCGTAAGAGCAGTGAGAACATGAATCGCCGCCCTCACGATGAAACAGTGAGTAAAGAGAGGGAAGAAGAGAAGAAGGGACAAGAGAGAAAGATGGAGAGAGAGAGGAGCACCTGACTCCAGACAGAGGGCTCTAGCTACATGTTCAGTGCTTGTGTCTTCACATGATCCTCTCCATGTGCTGTAGTGTAGTGTTTTCCCCACAGTGGTGTCCCGGTGAATTTGGCTACTGTGACTGTAGTTGTCGTGACGTTCAGGTCTGCTGTCGAGTGGTGTTTTTTGCTCTGTTGTTTCTACATGAGGTCGTGAGGAACGGGAGCTACTGACGTGACGGCTCACTGTTCGTGGCGTCTACAGAGAAGGCCTGCTCGGTGTGCGCTCATGAGGCATTCTCGACTTAGTGTCTGCGTGAGAGTGTGGTCATGACGCAGCAATCCTGATGCAGTGTGCAGTGACGATCCTGGCACTTATCTGTTCAGCATGTTGTGATGGTGGTTTTTTTCTACATCGTCTACTTCTTGTGATGCAACAAGTACTGGTTCGATGTGCTGTGGTGCCGGTTGTGTGAGCTTGGAGTGTCATGGCAAAAATCTGTAGCACTCTTGGACTAGAACAGTGATAGTAAAAGGTAGCCCACACAAAGACAAAGCAACAAGACCCCCCAAAAAATAAAAAAAATGAATAACGTATCGGTCGTCTCACATCTTTTTCTCAAATCAGACCCTGTGTCTGCATGTTGTGTCTTGTGGTGGTTGACTGGCTGGCTTGTGGTGGTGATGTGTGATGGAATGATCTTCTGTGACTGGCTGTTATGTGTCTGGCTGTAAAAAAAAAAAAGACCATCCCCCGCATAGTGACGCTATCACAGAGGGTGGGCATCTTGAAGAGATGTCAGATGTGTTGAAGTGTCGCTGTTCCGATACTGACGTTGAGATGTTGTGAGTTCAGTGTGCCTCCAGCAGATCGTTCCACGGTGTTTGAGGAGCAGCATTTAAAAGCAATGTTCGCGTCGCGTACAAAACTAAACGTTTGCTAGCTTGTACCTTGAGATCGGGGCAGTACGAATGAGTCAGTATGCCTCCAAATCAACGACGCACTTTACTCAACATTACTGCAGTTTTTTCTCCTGATTAAGCAACGAATAAATAGTGATTTGAACAAGGACCAACTATTACCATTCTATGGATAAAATAAAATCCCACAGCAACAAAGGCTATTTCAGCACCTCCTGATCCAAACACTTAAGACCCTAAACTCATCTACACCAGTGCTTGCTGGGAACAACACTGCAGAAGAGCCACTATGAATAATTAAACAGGTGATTAAAATTAAGGCATATACAGTAATACCTCGCCACTTTGTGCTTGAGCTATTGCAGCTTCACTCTTTTGCGGATTTTTATAAGATATTAATGGAAAAAATAATGAGTTTTCTACTGAATTCGATCACTGGAAAATATATATATATATATTTTATGAATTTTTACATAAAAATCCTAAAATGTATAAAAATATATTACAAATATTAATTCTAACTAATTATTAGGTATTAGTGTTATTATTAGCTGTGTTTTATCATTTAACCAGACCACTGATGTAACAAGTGGAGCTGCTTCTTCTGGATCTTTAGGCGGTCTTTATTGCCACCTTGCGGTGAGGAGCTGATGCACGCCTAATTGAGTTCAGCTGTGGTTAGGCTTTTTGTAGGTTTATAAAGCCTTAATATGGTGTATAAATACTTAAATATATGTTTCTACTTCGCGGATTTTCGGTTATTGTGGGTGGTTCTGGAACGCATCTCCCGCGATAAACGAGGTATTACTGTATAGAAACCTCATGAAGGGGCTTCAGCGTTTACTACTTACTCATAAAAATGGCTTTAATAAACCAGACTTCAGCCATCTATGGATTGTAATATATCTGTAGCACAGACATGGGAACCACATTATTCTAGATTAACTGCTATAAAGTCTGGTGTTCAGAAACAGAAGAGCTACTGCCTGAAATTAAAGAGCCCCCATCATTACCTATGCAGTTTCATCCCAATTCACACCTTTCTTGTGGGCCTATTCAGACAATTTGTGAAAGACTGAGTTTCACATTTCATTAAGTCTGACCAAAGCCCTTGGACGAGGTGTGAAACGTCTTCCATCTAATCAGCGAGTGCGTTTACATGCACTTAATAATCAGATAACTGCAAAAACATCAAATTTGGACAGTAATCCCATCAAGGAGTTTACGTGCTCTTGAGTAATAAGATAATGGGAAACATCCAGGCTACACAAGCTTTAATGTTAAATAATCATTTTTAATTTTAATATATACACTGTTCCACAAAGTACTTGAGCAACTGGAGAAAACTGACTGAAATCAGGTAACTGGTATACAGCTCTGGAAGAGAGCGAGACACACACCACTCCAGTTTTCCTGTAAATCTCTGCAGTGTCTGATGAATTCCAGCACAGACGACTCACCTGATTCTACTTAATGACCTACTGATTAGATCATCTGAACAAAACCTGATTCACTGAGAGAAAAGTCCAAGCTGCATTAAAGCTGGCATTTAAATGTTTATCACCGCAGCAGAAATATTTAAATAAGAAAATTTGTAATGGTCTCTCTTCCAGGGCTGTAGATATTACGATAAATCAGATAAATGACTGGGGTCCAAATCCAGCTGTCTATCAAATATCTTAATTTGATTTCTAGATAGATACATGACCACTTAAATCAGAGAATCATAGAAATCAAACTAGGATTGCATTATTAAGTGCACAGAAACACACTCCATTTTCAGTTAAACCTACAGTGATCTGGTTGCCTGAAATCCAAACGATCAAGCTCATCTAAGCTGCTCAATTTAGTCAGGGAAAAAACCTGTTACAGAATCTAGTGTTGTTGTAGGAGTAGTAAAAGAATCCACCATGTTGTGCGCTCTGAGTGCAGGGTCATGCCGAGTGACTGTGGTAGTGAGCGAGGGGAGGAGGGGGGGAGGGGTTTCTCTCTGCCGAAAGTGCTCGTGTTTGCGCAACGATACGGGTGCCATGCGAATCAGTGGTAAAGATACAGAGATGCATACAAGTGTGTATGGTGTACTCAAAGCCCTCACCAACATGCGGGTGTCTCGTGAAACGGCCCGTTATGTAACTACGCCTCGAATGACTGTATGTATTCTGATCAGAGGGAAAAATAGCTTTAACGTGCAGTCAGACCACCATGGAACGACTTCTCTTAGTGGTTCCACAGCGCTCTCACTACAGAAAGCCTAACTCTAATAATAATCCCCAAACAGTGCAGGTGCGTGTGCTATACCTTGGCCGCTCAGAGAGGGGTTGGTGTAATCCCAAGTGTCCTGGTCATTTTTGAACACATTAAGACGAGTTGGCTGCAACAGAAAAGGCATGAAGGAACAAAACATCAGCACAACTCCTCATGGCAGGAATGGCTTTTATTCCACAGCTATTCTCATGGCTGAAGGCAGGAAAAAGTCAAAGTCTCAACATAAGAATCAGAGACTGGGCTTAAAGATCAGTCACCTTAATGTCACTACTATTTTGTTTAAAGGTCACAGGCTTGGGTTTATTGAAAATAATCTCAATTGATTAAATTACTTTAGGCCAAATGCAAAACTAAAGCAGCAAAGTACCTCGTTAGACTCGTGCTGAACTTACCTTGGCGTACTCGATTTTGAGGGTGCAGCAGCCGGAGTAGATGTCCGCTCCGTTAAGTGAAGCTTTTGCTCTCTGGGCACTTTGGACAGAATCAAATGTGGGTCAAGTTAAGGAAAGTGTTCTCGTCAAGCTAATTCTACAACAACAGGACAATCGAACTCTCAGTCAAAAGGCCCATGTACACAGAGTATGATGTTTCAGCACTGAAAAATTGGAATGAGCACTCTAAGCAAAAATTTACGTAGGAATATAGACGGTCTTTTTTTGTGTGTGGGCGTGAACAGTCTTAGACATTCCCCAGATTTTGAGCATAATTCCGCCAGATATTTTCTTTAACTGACATTTTTAGAATCAGTGTGTTGCTTGTCTTTTTATTCTGATACTATCTGATACAAATCTATTCTGCCTGACAAAAGAGCTCTGATTGGTCAGCCTGATTTTAATAATAATAGTAATAAGTCACACTTATATAGCACCTTTCACAATACCCAAGGGCGCTTAAAGCAAGCAAACAGCACAGAGAAACAAGACTCAAAAGCTGTACAGTTATA
>JAVSBU010000093.1:222364-233723 GCA_033118015.1 Loricariichthys derbyi | reverse complement strand
GAAGCAGGACAGCTGTTGAGTTGTTCTTCATATGGTACCAAAAGCAGAACCAGTTTAATACGGATCAGTGCACTAGTGCGGTGCCTCTGTATATGAGTGCTTCCTCATCCATTCTCAAACCTTAAAAAGTGGCTTCGGTTTATTCTTCGGTGCAGTGCACCAGTGGCTCCGTACTGGGTGTTCCAAGGCGCTGTCTCTGTGGTCTTTAATATCCTTGCACATCTGTACCTACGTACAGCACACCCCGAGAACCGCTGTATAAACACCCCTCAGTGTCTGAAAAGTGTTTCAGGTCGTCTCCTCTCCCAAAGGCCATGGCTATTATTAGGACAGCACACCACTCTCATATTACTCCACTGGAGTGACACTGTGATCTCCTACACGCACCCAGGGTGAAGAGTTTTTGGTCCATGTCAAGGAAAACAGAACTCGATAATGGAGAACTCAGGGACGTTCAAAACGTTGAATGCTCTTTAGCTTTCTCACTGGGTCTTGACTTGTTTTCCTGTACACTCATCCAGTACCATTAAAATAAGGTCCCATCTGTTGTCTTCACCCATTCATATCATGGGCATAAAAATGTCTCATTTAGGTGGCCTGAAAGAGGTTCTGTTCAGACCCCTCCACTTTTACAGCAGAACACTTTAGAAGGGAACAGAGTCAGATTCACCCAGCAGGACCATACAAGAAATTAATCCCCCTCTGAACACCATCCCCAAGAATCCCGTAAAAATTATAGGACTGCTGATTGATAGCGTGTAGGAGCGAGCGCCAGATTGGCAGAACACTGATGACCTCTCTTGACCGCTCTAAGTAAGTCAACCCCAATCAAATGTTCTGCTCATTGGGTCAGATTGTAGAACCATTATACATTGTTGTATATAAAACAGGAAAATACATGGAAATTTGCTCCAAGATCATTTGCCGTATCTTCAAACACAGAGTGCAAGGCAAGTTTACATGTGCCACTAACTGGGAGCAGTTCGGCTACAGATTCTTTTGAGCATTTCAAGGGGATCCGGTCCAGATTTTGCTCCAAATTTGCCAGTGCCGGTCACGCACACCTAATCCACATCTCTATTTTATGCTAATAAATAAGCTCGGTTATTGGTAAAGGTGATTAACTTATCTCCTGACTGTGGGACCTGAGAAGGTTTCTCAGATTTCACCCGATCCTGCTTCCTCAGCTTCGACTCTAGGACCTTTTTTGATAGATTTATGCCTGTTACATGGACCGTCTTCTTTGCTGAGACCTGTGGAACTTAGGCCAATCTCCACTAAGGTTAGGGAACACCCTCAATCACAAAGATGAGTCCTGCGTCCTCTCAGAGACAGTACTACATTATCTAGGCTGTACAATGTAAAAACGCAAAACAGAAAACCACGATCCGTTTTCAGGTTCTAGGCTCATTCCTTTTCAAGGACTTTGCTTGGTGCGAACAGTGGTGCTATCCTTGGCACGCACGGCAAAACTCTCACTCAGCTGTTTTCGCCCCTTCAACTGCCTCCCAATCAACTCCTGTCTATCAAGGGGGCGTTTTTCTTTGCAGGAGAGGGGCAAGCCACAGCTGCCGGCCCATCTAGGATGACGGAAATGTAAATGCAGGGCCTTTTCATAAGCTAAACTGGGCATCGGAGACAGGCCCTGTCCAATCGCAGCTAATCTGGAGCACAGTGTTCGGCAGTATATAAAGCAGAGCCGAGCCCTTCACCATCGGGTGACCCCTATTTTGACTTTGGTGAACAGGATCTGATCCCAAGGACCGTTACCTCATCTGTTGTATTGTGTGCAGGTAAAGATTTTGAAATTTGTACATTAATATTAATTCTGCTTAAAAACCATGAGTCTTAATGCAGGTCCTGGTGATACACTGAGAAACATTATGGGGTTTGTAGGAGATTTAAAAGCATGGTTGGTGTCTGAAAATATTTGAGCAGATATGGGCGCCACACAAAAGAGTGAGGCAACTTGTTCTTGCAAATGTTTTTCAATGCTCACATCTGATCATTAGGCTGTTACTTTGTTCAGGGTTTGCAGCTTTCTGTTGAACGGTCATTGGGTCTGACAGGTGGCCGCAGTAAAATACTAACCTGGCATCAGATTCCCAGATTCCACATTTGTTCATGAATGCCAAAACCCATCTTTAATCGGGACGATAAATATAGACCAAGGACTTGCTACTGCAGCCGCTGCCATTCCTCCATTAGGGACCGAAATCTTGCTAGAGCCATTTTTAGAAAATAATCATGTGCTGGGGGTGTTACCGTGCTGGAGGAGTCTGTCTACTTTTCAGACTTTAAAGAACTTTAAAGTCCATACTTAAAAGTTATGTAACAAACTAAACAACAAACATGGGCTCAGGAAAACCCACGTTTATGCAGCGGAGGACACTTGAAGGCTGCAGGGTGACTTTTAAAGCTTCAAAACTATGGCCAGATGCAAATGCAATGTTACATATTTTAGGGATAAATTCTTGGTATGCCTTGGTGCATAGCGGTTTGTTAATTATTCATACATGTTTCCTTAAGAACAGGATGATCCTTGACTAGTGAATAAGGCCGGTTAAATATCGCAGAGGCTACAACAGATGTCAGACCATTACTGCAGATCCTCACAAACTTTCTGGCTGGCAAGACTTAAGGTAAAGTGAGAACGAGGGAGAAGGTGGCTCCGTTACAAAAATAAATCCTTCTACATATAGACCCGAGAGTGAGCCCTTCCTTCCCCGGCCATTTCGGATATTCGATACGACAGCTGAGATGTGAGAATGCTGCAGGTCACCGTTGATATGCAGGCAGCTGTTGAACTTTTTTCACATGCTTTTTTTATGTTTTAGAAGATGCACACCCTCTCAGTTGCTTAAGGTAGAAGGTAAGAAATGAAGGAAAACCCTTACTAATAAAAGTATTAAGCCCATTCCCTACTCTTTCCGCAGAAACGCAATCATGCCTTTCGGAAATACCCACAACAACTTCAAGATGAACTTCACCACGGAGGATGAGTATCCGGACCTCACCAAGCACAACAACCACATGGCCAAGGTGCTGAGTAAGGAGATGTATGGCAAGCTGAGGGACAAGCAGACCCCCACCGGTTTCACTCTGGACGACGTCATCCAGACCGGTGTGGACAACCCCGGTAAGCGGCGACTCCTCCTCTTTCCCAGCCTATTTTGTCGTCGATTTCCACCTCTGAATGAGTTGCCTCATTTTGCCCTTTTCCTTCCAGGCCACCCCTTCATCATGACCGTTGGTTGCGTCGCTGGTGACGAGGAGTCCTATGAGGTGTTCAAGGACTTTTTCGAGCCGGTCATCTCCGACCGCCATGGTGGATACAAGCCCACTGACAAGCACAAGACTGACCTCAATTTTGAGAACCTGAAGGTGAGTCTGGTGGAAGAGACCAGTGCAAATGTGACTGGGCTATTTGGTAAAGGCACAATCCAAGTGTGACCTTCTTCCTCAGGGTGGCGATGACCTGGACCCAAACTATGTCCTGAGCAGCCGTGTCCGTACCGGCCGCAGCATCAAGGGATATGCCCTGCCCCCCCACAACACCCGTGCCGAGCGCAGAGCCGTGGAGAAACTGTCTGTTGAGGGTGAGTCTCCAGAGAAATATTATTCGGAAGCAGAATCAAACTGCTCAACGGATAACATTTGTTTTCTCCCTAGCTCTCAACAGCCTTGATGGTGAGTTCAAAGGCAAGTACTACCCTCTGAAGTCCATGACTGATGCAGAGCAGGAGCAGCTGATTGCTGACCACTTCCTGTTTGACAAGCCTGTGTCCCCACTGCTGCTGGCTGCCGGCATGGCCCGTGACTGGCCTGATGCCAGGGGCATCTGGTGAGTCAAAGGCAAATTTAGGCACAGGGTATAGAGTCTATACTTGCTTTTGGACAAGCTTTGGCACATGAAAAGAGATACAAAGTTTTAGTTTTCCTGTTTCTTGGCCATAGGCACAATGAGAACAAGACCTTCCTGGTCTGGGTGAATGAGGAGGATCACCTCCGTGTCATCTCCATGCAGAAAGGTGGCAACATGAAAGAGGTCTTCAGGCGCTTCTGCGTCGGCCTGAACAAGGTACACATTGAGCCAGTTCCTAAAAATGTTGCGTTCACGTACAAGTGCAAAACTTGTTTCTCACTGTCTCCCTGCAGATCGAAGATGTGTTCAAGAAGCACAACCACGGCTTCATGTGGAACGAGCACCTGGGCTACATCCTCACCTGCCCCTCCAACCTGGGCACCGGCCTGCGTGGCGGCGTCCATGTCAAATTGCCCAAGCTTAGCGAGCACCCCAAATTCGAGGAGATCCTGACCAGACTGCGCCTGCAGAAACGTGGCACAGGTACATGCTGACACAGATAACATACCGATGATGACCATTTGGTCTTCTTTAATCGCTCTTTCTTGCTCCTTTTCCACAGGTGGCGTGGACACTGCTTCTGTGGGTGGTGTGTTTGACATCTCCAATGCTGACCGTCTCGGCTCCTCCGAGGTGGACCAGGTGCAGTGCGTGGTGGATGGCGTCAAGCTCATGGTTGACATGGAGAAGAAGCTGGAGAAAGGCGAGTCCATTGACGGGATGATCCCTGCCCAGAAGTAAAAAGGGAAGCTCTCGTCTCCTTTTTTTTTTTTTTTTTTGTACATCTATCCACCAATCGGGCAGCATGCGGACCAACCCGATGCCCCGTCAGAGACTGCGTGGTCATTTTTCTCATCTAGGTTTTCTCTTTTGTGTTTGGCTGGTGTCATCCTGGGATCAGATTCCTGACGGGGGCGCAACAGCCTGGCGTCTTTCGTCTCACCTCAATTCGAACTTTGGTTGTAAAAAAAAGTCAATCAGGCAAAAATAAAAGTGTACCCCATAAAAGCTGTCCGTGGCCTCATCCTTGGTTTGTTACTTCTTACTCTCCTACATTTGCAATGTATGGGATAAGAACCAGCTTCTTGAGGACGCGGGTTCAAACCCAGGGCTCACCTTGCAACACGAAGGCGGTGCAGTTATGGGAATATGCAATGGAGTGGTTCCCAGTCCAGTTAAACAGAGTGCTGGAGCAAACACTTTTCCAGAGTGACTGTAAGTAAGTATATCAAGCGCCCCTCAGTATCCTACCCTTGTAGGATAATGGTGCAGGCACTGAGGTTGTTAGATCTCCAACAAACATGCAATATTGGTTTAAGTCGTCAATAATTTTTTTAAATTATAATTTATTTTCCCTTATTCAGATGTGCTACCTTTCTCCATATTCATATAATAAGGAGATTTTACATGCTAGGACCAGACGCTGCTGTTCTGTAATGATTCTGAAAAACAAAGTGACACAGTGTGGTGTGTGAGACGAGGAGGGTGAAGCTGTGTGTGTGTGTGTGTGTGTGTGTGTGTGTGTGTGTGTGTGTGTGTGTGTGTGTGTGTGTGTTTTCCTGAAGGTGAGGGTAGCCTAATTTAGACTCAAAAATACAAAGAAAACATAATTTGAACGCAAAACACTAATTCAATTATTGTCAGAAAAGTAGAAACTGCATTATGCTAGAAGACCAAACCTAAGTAAAGCTGTCCTACTGAAAAAAAAAAAAAAACAGTTAAAGAGTTAAATTTAAACATTGTAATATTTAGGGACTTGATTTTTTTATCTCTCACTGTATATTTTACAGATACCTGTAATAAGCTAACTGTCAATTATAACTCGACATTAGCCTTCTACCTGTAGATGGATAAACGAAACCTAAGGCACCAGTTACTGGAAGGCCCAGTCAGGTGAGAGGATTTGGGTAATAGGAAGATTTACATCATATCATCCTTCAGCGTGTCCATCCCATTGAACGCAAAATCAAATTTCATCTGTGCATGCACGTAGAAAAAGGAGCCCAGACAATCCAAACGTCAGTGAAGTTTTTATTTCTCTCCAGATCTCAAGTTTCCACCTCTCTCACTCTTGGAAGAAAGCACAGTGGCCTTCGCATCGCCTGAATCTGAATTCCTTCATTTCATAAGTGTCCAGTTTCTCCCATGTTGCATATTACACAATAATAATGCCATGCCATCTCTCTCTCTCTCTCTCTCTCTCTCTCTCTCTCTCTCTCTCTCTCTCGCATACACACACTCACACACTCTGTCTCTCTCTCGTCGCTCTGTACTGACCTTCCTGTCCTGTCTTCTCTTTCATTCTCGTTCAGTGTCATGCAGGACTGCGGGTTACATTTGTATCTTCACCACACACAGGAGAGCTGGCAGAGGATCTCTGCACTAGCTAGAAATGAACCTGGAGGCCTAAGATAAATACTATAGTCATATTAATATCATCATCGTCGTCGTTATCGTCGTCTTCACATTTATATGCAGCCAGTGTCAGACTGATATAAATTTCTGTTTTGTTTTTTTTATCTTTATCCCCGAAGATAATTTATCCTAGAAAATAAATTAAGTACCTGTGCAAATATCCACAAAGTCAAAGTGTTCACATTTAAGACTCTTAGTAGCGCCCTCCGGTGGGGGAGCCGCCGGATGCAGCGGGGTTCAGGTCGAAGCTGGGTCAGTGCACGCGGGTCTAATCGTACGTCTACCAGGGGTGAGGGGAGAGGGATTCCGCCTCGTCTCTGCCACAGGGAGTCCAGTCGCGGGGGATGGAACGAAAACAGGACGGAAACCGAGAAGCGTAACGATATGGCACGTAATGGGATGCGGGACGAGGAGCTGTGTGGTGTGAGGTTTTCAGGGAACAGATACAGATCTGCACAAGTAATGAAAGTCTCAAAATACGCCCTAATCTTAAATAAGAACGGAACGTTAACCGGATCAAGGTTTCAGGGAGCACTTCATCCCCACAGTTATGAACCCAATCATGTCCCATATTCTCTTCATTATCACTGTGTGAGCTAGGATAGCAGGACTTGTAGTGGTTGCTGTTGCAGTAAAAGGGGACGATTTCCCAACCAGCCTGTCCTCCCTCATGATGCGAGACCTGAACTGTAGTTCATTTAGGCACCGATTCTGAAGGTCATTAAACCGAAAGCACCAGTCGACCTTTTAATTTGTCTCTGGGCTGATAGGTGGAAACCTTAAGAGAGCATGCCAAACTTCAGACTGTAAAAACTAATTCCTGGAGCTCACCATGGATAAAGAGAAGGTCTTTGGAGGATTTGGGATAGACCTCCATCTCTAGATCTGGACTGGCTTTGGGTTCACTTCAGATCTGAACTGCAGAACTGGACTGGGTTGGGAACTGGAGGAATAGCACCTTTCATAAAGGAGCATTTTGTTTGCTACAAAAATCTGATGGACGCGTGCTCAACAGGTCCTGGAGAACCACAAGAAGAACGGCAACCAAGTTCCAGCTACAAGTTCTCCTGCTGTTTGATTTGCTACGTCTGAATCGCGCCCACCATCCGGCGGATCAACGCCATCCCGTGACCTCACACCACACAGCGTGAATGGAAGAGTGTTTCCTTTGCAAAGCGTCCACAGAGACCCGTTGTGTAGGGGTGTAACAATACATCGATTTGTCCCCGATATCGGGTAGCGATACATTTGTATTGATTCCACATTTCAAATAATCTATCAGGGTTTGAACCCACTCCTGGGTTAGGCTTTCTGTCAAACCGACTCAAGCTACTGCAATGTTTGGGACTGGAGACGTGTGAAAAGACGAAGCTATGGTAGGTACAGAAAAAAATCCTCCTGTATCGCTGCACCCCTGATGTTCCTTAATTTTGTGCTGGAGCTACGTGAATGTATTTGGGATAAGAACAAAATCAGGTGTACAAGTCAAGTCAGGGTGAGCGGCCGCTGGTCCTTGACACTGTGGAGTAAGAATCGGTATCTGAAACAGGGTCAGGATTCTGAATCGTTACCTAGAATATCTGTAGCAGTAACATTAGGATTGTTAGTAACTCCACACTGAGAGTGGAAGTTTTGGGGCTAATCAAAATACTCAAGCTGTAAATCCCTCTGTTCTCAGAGCAACATTATCTATTTTTGGTGGGATCTGGATGTTTTGCTCTTCTGGTGTAGGAGCTCATTCGGACCGGTCCTTAAGCCACACCATAAACCCATAAGGGAGGAACTTTAGTAGCAAATCACATCCGCCAGAGTTTTGAATCTGTGGTGTGCAAATCCAGAGTCCAGTTTCATGTGTGAGTCTGACCCAAGTCTCTGGGTTGAGAGTTCGAATTGAGTCTCGGGTGCGAATCTCTCCTGTTTGAGTCACTTCAAGCAAGTGCAAATCCAGTCAAGTCCTGAGCCTGCAAGTCTGAGTCAAGTCTCGAGTGGGACAATGTGAGTGCAAATCTGAATGTGTAAGTCTTGGGTTTCTGATGTGTGAGTCTGTGCCAAGTCTGGAGTGCCTGAATCTGAATCAAGTCTTAAGAGTACGAGTCCCAGTCTTGAGCGTTTGGGTCTGAGAGTGAAAGTCTGCATCAAGTTTTTTGAGTCGAATCTCAAGCATGCAAGTCAGAGTTTTGAGTTTGCTTGTCTGAGTCCTGAGTGTTTGAGATTAATCCCAGGTGCTCATAACAATCTGGCATAAACCCTAGGTGCCCCCTGACCTCTATTATAGTGATTACATTGTTGAAATGACGGCCTGTGGAAATTGCACGCACACTACAGACACAGTAGGTAGCGGTTCAGCTTGACCCTTGGAGGAGGTGCCATCGCTATCAGGTCTTTCATGAGGACATTTTTCAGCATCCACCCAAAACGCACCGCACCAAATACTCAGCATAGTCATTGGTCAGCCAATAGGGGACGAGCTTCAGACATGTTATTATTGTTATTGTGTAAATAAACCCCGCCCACAAACACTGCGGATGCCGAAAATGCGCTGTGTGATGATGGACAGGCTAAATGGAAAACATCAGGAAATGAATTAAAAAAAAAGTGTGAATATAAAATACTACACTGGACTCAATCCAGGTCCTGTAGGTGAGGTTCTTCAGAGAGCTGTGTGTGTGTGTGTGTGTGTGTGTGTGTGTGTGTGTGTGTGTGTGTGTGTGTGTGTGTGTCAGTCATGTCTCGGGAGGGCGTGTCAGCTGAAAGAGCATCAATTTTCAGTCGTGGGTGGGGCCGAGTCAGTCCACAGATCAGGAACAGCTCAGAGCTCCACCCCTCTGTAGATCCGAGAGGCGATGTGAGAGAGGGCGAGCGGCGCCCCCCAGAGGCGCGCGTACTGCACGCCGCTTACGCTCAGCTGACATGCCTCTGGCCGCAACGCCACCCTCATTCCCGGAGCCTCGTGGGCACAGCCGCACCCTCTCGCCACGCCACGAACGGCCAACGCCAAGTCGGTGGGAGCGCAGCGGGGACGCGGCCTCACATCCCAGCCCCCTCCCCAGAGCCAGGGCTCGGCCTCTTCCTGATCCCCAAATAGATGGCCACTGAGAGAGATAGTGAGTGAGAGAGAGTATTAATTAAAAATCAGACCACGTCAACATTCATTAACGAGATAATCCAGGTTATTGAAGAGGTATCACAGTTTTTTCTGTCAAATGTGCTGCGTGTTAAATAACACGTCACTTTAATATGCAGCACATTTGAGGAGCGGCGGTAGCGGCGGCGGTGGAAGCTCACCCTGAGAGCGGAGGTCGGCCGACTCTCTCAGGTTCATTTGCGACCCTGAAAATTAAAACCAAAAACACCACATTTAAACTTTGCTTCACTTCCTCGATGGCACACAAATGGACCGTGCCACAGGGACTCGGAACACACCGGCCAAAGCAACACACACACACACACACACACACACACACACGCACGCACGCACGCACGCACGCACGCACGCACGCACACACACACACACACACACACGAGTAAAGAAATCCATCAGTGAGGAATGATAACGCAGACACGGAGGCAATGTGGGTGTGAAACACACAGGTTCATCCAGGTCGCATGCGCAGACTCACATGCTCGCATGCGCATGCACACTCCTGTTAAAAAAACGAAGCTGCAATCAAGCTGATTTACTAAAACAGAGAGGAAAGAGCTGAGAAACGAAGCGAGCAGGCAGACGGGTGAGAGTGAGACACAGGAACTTACTAACTGTTTTGGATCCCTGTGGAAGAGTGCAACCGGATACTGACTTATTAGAACCCTGCCTTTTAGAGGGGTCGAGATTGACCCTGAGAGAGAGAGAGAGAGAGAGAGAGAGAGAGAGAGAGAGGGACAAAGAGAGAGAGAGAGGAGTGGGGCGACAGGAATTGAAAGGGAAACGGAAGGAGAGAAACAGGAAGCAGCAGGATTTGAAGGGGGGAGCAGCATTGAAGACTAGTACAGCATTGTTAAAGTCATTTCTCACACACACACACACACACACACACACACACACACACACACACACACACACACACACTCTGGAAAGTCATTACTTCCCCTGATTTTCCTTCGTAATACTGTATAGATAAATCACAGACATATAATGTGTACTTTACCATATGGTTAATATTGTAGGTTTATAATAAATGGTTAAATATTAAAGCTATATTCCATGGTTACACCGTATGACTAGGTTTGGGTATCACTTGCATTTTATCGATTCCAATAGGGGCACAACAATTAATAAAATTGTACAAAAACATGGTAGCAGCCTCAAGAACAAAATCCACAAAAGGGAGCATAACACACTTAACTCAAAGAAAGGTCGTACTGTTTGTAAATCTGACCTTCAGCGAATATAAAAAGGTTCCCATTGAGACGGAAGGTCGACTGTTCAAAGAGAACAAGTTCAGCACTGTTTGTGAATTTGAACACATCTCACGTTTATGGCTGCAGATACTGATTCACAGATTTGGTTTGGTTAAATTTGATTGCTGCTGCTTTGCTCAGCGCTGGAGGTTTGTTTATCCAAAATTTTTAAAATTTTATTTTTATTTTTGTATATTTTTGAATGAGGTATTTATTGTTCAGTAATAAATGCATAAAACAATCTCAAACTAAATGTAACAGCTGACAGCTACATAAGAGTTATTTGGTAATCGGGTGATCCTTTATTCGATTAATCATTTCAGTAATCAACAGATTATTCAACTGTCAAAATAGACGTTTGTTGCTGCTCTAGATTCTGATTCCAAAGTTTTGATTTCAAAAAATGAAAAAATGTGTATAAAGATATTTCCGTTTTTCCCCAGAAACAAGATTTCATTATCTGGTAATAAATTTTGTTTGCAATAACGGTTTTAACTAATTTATTATTTAGAAAAAAAGTCAAACAGGGGCAACACATTTATGGCTTAAATTCACTGCCTGGCCAAATAAAAGGTCCCACCTGTGGGGGCGGAGCTATGATCTGGGGTCTCGGTTCAGTAACATTATGAGCCCAAAGAATGAGATCAGCTGATACCTGAATATACTGAACCACCAGGTTAT
>JAVSBU010000093.1:168883-180342 GCA_033118015.1 Loricariichthys derbyi | reverse complement strand
TATAGTGTAAGCTAATATATAGTAGCTGATATAATATAGTGTAAGCTAATATAGCAGCTAATATAATAATATAGTGTAAGCTAATATAGTAGCTGATATAATATAGTGTAAGCTAATATAGCAGCTAATATAATAATATAATGTAAGCTAATATAGCAGCTAATATAATAATATAGTGTAAGCTAATATAGTAACTAATATAACAATATATGTATGTAAGCTAATATGCAAGCTAATATAGCTAATAGCAGAAGGTAAGATGTGAGAATGTTTACTTATATTAATAAAATATAACCATAACTAAACACATTACCTTTTGTGTGCTTATTTATATGTCAATACCATTTTAAAATCCAAATATTTTTGGGACAGTAGAAATTTGGTATGGGACAGTAAACTTTCCAGTCACTTTCCCAGAAAAAGTTAAAGTTGAACCCTGTGTACTATAACCTAATTCACTAAAGCTTATACATAAAGACGTCACTGTTTAGCTATTTGTTTGAGCCTTCTGAAAGTTAATAGTGTGTGCCCAACTTATAGACTTTAAGTACAATGGTACATTTCTGTTTTGGTATTGCTTTGTTTTGGTCATCTTTTAACAAACTGAGGGTAAAAGGTCAAATCAATAGACCAGACTGTTGTAGGATCATTTTGTAAAAGCAAAAACAATAGATCTTGTTTAACCGTGCTTATCCTGGTTATGTTACCCCACTGCTGTGCTCTCTTCCCTGGCTCCCTGTAGCTGCCTGCATTAGATTCAAAACCCTTTGATGTGGATGAAATTGCATCAGACCCAAGCTGATCCTTGTTTGATTGTTTTAATTGGCTACAGAATTATTGTTCTGACATGAGGTAATGTTGACTAAGTAAAATACAAAGCATTTCTGCAAGAGCGTCTGCTAAATGCTGTAAATGTAAATACAAATGTCATGGAGGGATCTGGAACAGAGCGGTTCTATTCTGAAATTCACTGGATACAAGTTGAGACATGGCACCAGTCCAACGCTAGGTTCCTATGCCACACTTCTCGACCATCATGTTACAAGGTCAGTCTGCGTTTCGAACCCAGATTCCCAGGACCTGCCATTTTCAGCAGCTCCCTCTCACCTCTGAATCACAGGTGCTGAATTATTTGTTGCAGTACCCCGAATGTGGCATTAGAGGTTATGTGCACTAAAATTGACAGGAACTCTCAAGACACCTCAGAGCACTGGTTCTGTTAACAAGAGATGAAAGAAATAACCAAGTATTACAGAGTAAATGACACACAACTGCTCAATTCATTTTTAGCAGGCTTACACTGATGTTGGATGTACAAATATAATGTTATATCATTTAATTACCACTAGATGGAGTCAGTAGTCCACCCTAAACAGATTCCACACAGAGAGGACCCAAAGCACTCGAACCCAGGACCATTACAATGCTAGGTAAAAGTGCAGCCACTGAGATGTGTTGCCACCGCCCCATGAAGATCATATTAGAACAGATGGTGTGTATATTCACATTGTTTTTTTATAATTCTGAAGGTCAGATTTTCCCACAATGGCAATTTTGACTCATGGGGACTTTTTTTTTTTTTTTTTTTTTTTTACTTTTACAAAGACAGCGACTTTTATTTGAAAGACCAAAAGGTTTGCTGTAGCTCAAATTGGGAATTACACCAATTGTAAAGCTGCTTTGAGACAATGCTCCATTGTAAAAAGCGCTATACAAATAAATTTGACTTTGACTTTAGGTTACATAGAGCACACACACACTGATATACTACAACACCCAGAATTCACTGCAACAGCTATCCTGCCAATCAAAGCCTGCAGCCCTCATCCCCTCTGCTATGGGCACCGGTCTTAACCCGGTAATGGCTGAAATGAAGATTTTTAACCAGATGTATACATTTTTAATTTAAAGTACAAGTTTAAAAAAATATTAATTATCTGATATGAAGTCCAGAATTTAATTTCCGTGCTCTATATACATATTAACCTACATGTATTTATTTGGAAGCACTTAAATATTTAGGGTGGCACAGTGGTGCAGCTCAGATCCCTGGTTCCATCCTGACCCTGGGCTCCATCTGTATGGAGTTTGCATGTTCTCCCCGTGTCCGCATGGGTTTTCTCTGAGTGCTTCCACATTCCAAAAATATGTGTTAGGTTAACTGATGTTTCCAAAGTGCACTTAGTCTGTGTGTGAGCTACAACGTATTAGCACCCTGTCTAGGGTTATTCCTGGCTTGCACCCTGTGTTGCCAGCTAGACAAAGGCTTTCTTTCCCACTAACCTGACTAGGACAAGACAATGAATAATATTTACTAGAGATGAGAATTTTTTTATTTTGGCCTGCTATGTGATTGGTTCTAGGGATTAGTCTATAGCTCCTGGTCCAGGGCCTGCCTAGTCAAAGTGGATTTCAGCACCAGGATGCACAGTGGAAAGAAAACAAGCCTCTGGAGGGATTGTTATTACAAAGCAGGTGGTTTTAACGTTTTAGAGATACGCTCGTGAGTAGGAGTGTGTGTGTGTGTGTGTGTGTGTGTGTGTATGTGAGTGTGTGTGTGTGTGCACACGAGTGTGAATGCGTGAGCACCGTTGTCGCCGATCCCCCTGAAAAGATTGCTTCCTCCCTTAGCTTTAGCTGCTACCGTCAGCATCTTCTCCACCTCCTGTAAAAGAGCCAGCGACGTTACTCCAACGCTACACCTACAGGATTCTACAGCTATCATAAAGTGATGCAAAGCAACACAGACAAGTGACAAAAAAAAAATGAACAAATGTGAAATTCATAACACAAAAAAAAAGCAAAACCAAAAGGATTGTGTGTGTGTGTTCATTTTGAAGTAGTAAAATGAAACTGCACTCTGAGGAATTGAACCCAGGTGACCGCGGCTGGTTTATTAGACTGCATCGATACCCGTGCGCCTATAAAGAGGGATCGTTAAAGCCGAAGAAGGTCCACACTCACCGCTTTGGTCAGGAGCTTCTTGTGACGTTTACCTGCACGGAGAAAAAAACCCAACAGTGAGATCCTCCGTCTGATGTCCTTTAAGATTTATGACCGTGTCAAGTATCAATAACATCGAACAATCAACATTTGTTTACATTCGTAAATGTCAGTGCCGTCTGATGGATCGTTAACATAAAGGGTAAACGCCTGTAAGGAAGGAATAGATGAAAGCGTGTGGGCTTTATTCTTTACACACTCTATTAGAGGTCAGCGATATTTGGGTGAACACTGCACTGGATTGAAAACAGCACTGATGATCAATTAGGTACAAGGAATACGAAAGGTGTTGTCAGAAAAAAACAACAAGAATATTTACTCATTTAAGTTCTAACTATCTACACATAGCAGATCCTATGGCTCAGAGATAAGAAGCAGCTGCTGAAAACAGCACTGGGCTCGAACCCCGACCTCAGTGTGCAACACAAAGGTCAAGGGTGCAGTTATGAGCCACTGGCTTCATAGCAGACCTGGTTGAGGGAAGCAACAGCGACCCCTTGAGATTCACAATATGTAGAACATATGGACGAGTGATTAAGCTACTACTGGAACACAGCCAGTAGGATCCAGTGTGTCTTCAGGAGGGAATGTCCAGGTTTCTCATAGGTGTGTGTTGATGTCTGTGTGCGGTCGCTCACGGTCCATTTGCTCCAGCATGAGGGAGTAGAGGAAGTCTCTGGGTGTCATATACGGCTCATCCTCATAAATCACGGAGGCAAACTGGTTAAAACGCAAACGCCGCATCGACACCACCGTCTGCACCGGCGCCTCTTCATCCTGAGATCACACACACACACACACACACACACACACACACACACACCACGCAAAAGTTGAAAAACATCTGAGACCTTTCTGCAGCTTATAACAATAATATCTCTTAACACCTTAATACAGACATCAGTGGATCACCTGGGAAGTTTTGCCTCCCAATCTATTTTAAAGAAACAGCTATAGAAACAGCTCAAAGTCCTACCATTAACCAATAAAGACTGAACTGAAGGAGTAAATCTGTTCCCTATTATATTAATCCTGACACATTTTAAGGGTTTATGTTTTTGCCCACACGGTATCGTTATACCGGCTGCACGGTTATCGTACCATCCATATGCATGCACTCAATTTATGCTAACATACTGGAGATTCACTGGAACTCGGAGTGGATGGGTTAGTATAAAACGCTCGTTTTACCTGTAAATAAACCACTTTTCTAAACATCAACCGAGCTCTAAGAATAGTGTTTTACTACTGCTGAATTCTATAATACTTTTTATATCTTTTCAATACAAAAAAACAAGAATTCTCTCAAAACTAC
This sequence comes from Loricariichthys derbyi, assembly GCA_033118015.1. NCBI lineage: Eukaryota > Metazoa > Chordata > Actinopteri > Siluriformes > Loricariidae > Loricariichthys > Loricariichthys derbyi. Next base: position 176,024 of record JAVSBU010000093.1, on the reverse strand, counting down.
ACAAACACTTCGACAGAAACGAGCCCTTTGACACAGGCCACATTCCAAGCCACAGCTTTTCAAACGCACAGTGCACTAGGCACAACAGAAGCCTAAGGGTAATGTAGTGCACTACGTAGTGAGCACAGAGTCATTAGGGAACAGCCACATAACTTCTTACCTTAATCTCCCTGGCGTACACGGTCGCTTGTAAACATTTCCAACGGGAATCCTGCCCGTAACGAAAAAGGGCTCCAGCTACGAGACACCCGACAACTGTCCCTCCCGCGGTGACTTTCAGTGGGATTTTAGCCCCGACCAACCGCAGACTTCTGGTAAAGTTCCTGACAGTTAGCCCGAACCTAACCCAGTTCGCCATTTCACTAACAGGAAGCAAAGTTTTACTGTTATCCTTATATAAGTGGATTTGGCGCCATCTTTTGAACCCGAGAGGTACTACAATTCTTCATAATTTAAATTATATTTAAACAACCTCACTATATAATTTTTCCCCAAAGGGAAAGGGGTCATTCTTATCAAAAAAATATCATAATTGATAATTTGTGGATAAAGGCTGTTACAATCCTCCACAATTATAACAACATGTAACAGCATCTCATGGGACTGTTGTAGCCTAGTGGTTAAGGTGTTGGTCTTATGGCCCAGAAGGTCCAGGGTTCAAATCCCACTTCTGCCACTGTTGGGTTCTTGTGCAAGTCCCTTATTAATTGCTTGGATACTAAGATTTTATGAATTGTAAATCACTCTGGATAAGGGCATCTGCTAAATGCCATAAATGTAACAGCATTTCTCCAGAGATTCTCATGCAGGTTCATAATAATTGGATCCAGCGCCAGCAGAACCAGGGACAACACACTGATCTCATCAAATAGCTGGGCATCACTTGGTTTTTGTTGCAAATTTCTGTGTTTATAACTTTGGAACCACAAGAGATATTGATAACTGTGTTTATCGATTTCAGAGAAAATGCTGGTCTTCTTTTAAACACTACATGACCCCCTTCCCTTTGGAAAAAATTGCCCTTGATCCAATACGGAGGCTTTCTATGTGCAGCCAATTTCTGGACATGGCATAAAAGATAGGCCCCCTCACCCTTTACCTGTTCAGATATGTCATCTTTATTTTCATTTCTAAAATAAATGTGTGTCCTGAGACTTTTGACTCACCCTGTATATGCACTGCCTGGCCAAAAAAAAAAAAAAGAAAAAAAAAAGGTGCCCCCTGTGGGGGCGGAGCTATGTTTTGAAGATGCTGCTGCAGTTCTAGGTCAGGTCTTGGTTCAGTAACATTATGAGCCCAAAGAATGATTATACCTGAATATACTGAACTGGTTATTCCATCATTGGGCTTTTTCTTCACTGATAACACGGCCATTTTCCAAGATGATCCAATGCCAGGATTCATGGAGCTCAAATTATGAGAGAGTGGTTCAGGGAGCATGAGACATCATTTATACACATGGATTGGCCACCACAGAGTCCAGACCTGAACCCCATTGAGAATCTTTAGGATGTTCTGGAGAAGGCAGTGGGTCCAAATCTCCATTATCAATACAAGATCTTGGGGAAAAATTAATGCAACTCTGGACAGAAATAAATATTGTGACATTGCAGAAGCTTGTAGGAACGATGCTACAGAGGATTTGTGCTGTAATCAAAGATAAAGGTGGTCCAACCAGATATTAGAGTGTGACCTTTTTTTTGGCCAGGCAGTGTATATTGGGTAGACTCTTTTATTTACAATGACTTATGACTGATGCATTCATTCGTTAATTTTCTTAGATGCTTAATTCCTAACCGTAGACATTGTAGGGCACATGCACACATTATTTAGAAACTCCAATTAACCCAAGGCGTATGTCTTTGTAATGTGGGAAGGTTTTTATTATTAGCTGCTATTTTTAATTATCACTTGTTAGATTAACCCTGAGTATCAGTGTAAAGATTTTGTGTGTTTCTCATCTATCACTGGTCCATTAATGTGTTTATAACTGCTTTGTTTCTTTCTCTGCATGGTGTTTTTACCATTTAATCCTGGCATTGCTTCTTTAATTCAAGGCACCAAACACTAATCCTGGTTTGAGAGCCAAATAAACGCCCATCTAATGGTTTTAACGAGAGAAGTTCAGATCAGAAAGAGGAGTGTAAGTGTAGTTTAGCAGGTCCTCTTTTTATGAATCCACTTTAAAGGTTCTGTTACCTGTCTTTCTATTAATTTAACTCTTTATGTATTGGTAAACTTCACTTAATTTCCCAGTTCCTGAGCACAGCGCTCATTAATCCAAATAAAGACGCAACGCCACGCTGATATATACAACTTGTAATGAGTCCAGCAGACTACCAGTACATAATGTTTTAATGATACATCTCAGTTAATACACATTATCTGCATTTTTCTTCCTCGTCATCAAATCAGTCATCATCATCATCATCATCATCATCATCATCATCACCAGTCCTTTTGCTGGGGGTCGAGCCCCCTTTGGATAAACATGCACAGCTGTTGCATAGGAATCTCCACTATGTTCTCATTCATGCAACGTATTAGTGGTTTTCTTCTACGTTCCTCGTGAGAAATGGTTTATTTGAGTAACAAGCCCACAAACTCTGCTCTGTCCATGATGTTCGTGGGGGGGAGGGGGAACACACGCATTTGCCGGGCACACAGAAACCCAAACCCACACTGGCCATGTGTCATTGTACAGCAGCAAACAGAAAGTGCGACGACGTAGAAGTGGTGAGGTCAAGCTCTCGTCATGACGGGACAAAAGAGACAGACACCTGTCTGACTGTTCGGCCTCCAGACTATAAGAAGAGGTCCTCTGGAATAAGAAGCTCCTCCAGAACATTCTGGAAGGGTGACGCACTGTGCAGCACTGCTCTCCTGTGGCAGACTTCAGAACTGCATTTGCCCTTTGGGAGCTGGGTCAACATTCGACACGACCTTACAGGCATTTCCAAATAGTCACTTTTGGGTGAAGTTGTGCTTTTTTTGTTGATGACCCCTTTCGAAAGATGACAACAGTCCAACAAATCTTCCAAAGGATTCTGGGTATGTTTGTACAGGGTCCCTACTGCCAAACCCTGTTCAAATGGAGCGAGTATTTTCCATCCTCCGGTCCTTCTAAATGGAAGCCGGTGCAAAGGGCACACGGAGAGTCGTGAGCTAAGTGACAGGATGGTCATGTGGCCTACCTTTTAGTGGGAATGTCAGGAACCCAAAGCAGTGACTGATACTGAAGCATCACACATTCCACAAACACACACACACACACACACACACACACACAGAACAGAGCTGAGGCCATATGAAGGAAAGTGCATATAGAAAAACCAATTACACCGACGTGTACACTTCGTTTGTCCATAAAGACTTATAACGTTAACGGCATCGATCTTGTTCATATATTTATTTTCACGCTACTTTGCCCAGAACTAAAAAAAGAATGTTGTATCCCAAGGGGTGACTCGAGTGGATTCAGAGCTGGGGTGTGCTCCTGCGAAAGTGTGTTTCCGGAGCTCGTTCAGGGTCAACGGCAAGCGTTATTAATGGTATCAACAGATCCACAACTCTGACCTGAATAAGAGAGCGGTAAAACAGGAAGAGGGGCACGTACGACCTCTAATGATGTGGATTAGCAGCATTGGATTAAAAGACAGACTCCCGAGTCCACACTCAAAGGAATTCTGCTTCACACCTCCTTACTGATCAATAACGATCATTCTTCACACATTGTCCCATCATTACGCTTTACGTAGGAATATATAACGTCTTTTTATAACATATTTGTTCATACTTATGTATGTCCCCTGGTGAGATTGTAGCATGGTAGGTGGGGACTGGTCTCTTCCTGGGTCAGGCCCCTGTTTTCGGTTTCATATTAAAGCTGAAGGATTTGTGAACGTGATCATACAGGTGTTTGGGTTTTTAGAACGTACAAAATCTTCGACAGAGGATACCGGAAGACGTAAAAAGCTAAGTGCACTCAGACTGGGACGTAGAAAAAAAAGCCAGAGCTTGACCTCACCGCAGAGCATTAGGGAAGAAACATTCAGAGCGCCCCCTATGGGCGCATTTCTATCAGTGTTAGCGACGGGATCGCACAGAAACGCCGTGGTGGGGGGGCATGATCATTGTTTGTCCATGTGAGTTCGGGAACACAGTGGGTTCTGCAAACGCTACGTCTAGCATGTTGAATTTCTGAACCAGTTCAGCCGGGAATATTTTGAACGAGTAATACGCTTTAGCTTTGTTACACTTCTGTCGATTAATAAAAAGTTTTGCTTGACTCGCCGTGGAAGTCGTGTTTACTGGTATATATACAAATATATTTATATATGTATAGATATGTACAATGTTTCCAAATAGCATAACGATTTCACAGACGTCCTAAACGCCTTAGGTTCGAAGGATGAAGGTGACAATGTCGAAGAACAACACGTTCCTACAGCTGATGTCTCGCCGTCCCGCAAACAACGTAACGTACTGCATATAGCTTAAAGAATAGAGTCGATGAGCTTACAAATACAGACTCGGCTACAACTTTTTCTCCAAATCTGCTGGTTTGCGTTCACTGGAAGCATGTTGGGATTTCCAGCATCGTGGTGCAAACCGTTCTGAAGTGATGCCGCCTATTTCAGTAGTAAACCTTCCACAGTGAGAGGAGTTTCATCTAAAAGTATGGATAACCATTTGGAACGTTTCGTTCTCAAAGCTGGACTGTTCTACTCTATCGTGAGAACAATCATACGGACATAAGCAAACGTTTTGGCAGCCCACTACAAGTTTCTGTCGAGGGTTTAAACGAACCATCACGATAAACACTATCAGCTAGAAAGTAGGGGTGTGCGATATCCATCATCTACGAAAATACCTTGATCATTGTTTCAACGATGCTGACCTTATTGGGAGTGTCATTTACCAGGTTAAAAAGGAGGGAACTAATTGTGTCAGGAGACAAAATACAAACACCAGCAGCCTCGTGGTCTACGTGGTGGACGTTGCTCAAAAGACATCAGTTTGCTACTATGTCAGAAACTGGTCATGGTTAAAGAGAGCTCTACTATCTTTTTTCATCATCTGCAAACTAACCATCATGCAGAATATGAAGATTGGGAGAAATTTCGGGAGTTATCCATCCACGTCAGGCTTAAACCCAGCAAGGCAGCAGCACAAAAACACACTCAGCACACCTTAGAGGAATTATTCTACAAAAAAAGCTACTAGTTACATCCCAAAAAGAACTGGAGCCAGTGCAGAAGGTTTAGAGAGATGGGTTCAAACAGCTTTTAAATACTTTACACTCACGATATACATTGCCAAAGTGACATCTGATTATCGCAATCGACAAAATGGCAAAATATATTAAGATAAATAAAAGATATTTATATCGCACACCCCTACTGGAGAAGTGCCTAAACTTTTGCCCCTACCAAATGTGATGTTTCCATATATTATTCACACTTGCGTAAATACAAACTAAATAAATATAAACCTATATAATATATAAAAATAAAAAGAATAAAATATAAAGTAAAATAATAATACACGCCGTTTAACATCCACATTATGTTGTCTTAAAAAGGACGTTGACCTTAGAATAATATTAACTTAAAACACAATATAAAAACTTTTACTGTAGAAATACTGTAGAAGTTTAGTAGCATAGAATGCAGTAATTCTTATATTTGTATCATTTATAAAACTTGAAACGTTTACTTAAAACAGAAATGTTTTCTGCCTGCCGTTCCCTTTTTTTGTCAGCAGGTGTCGCTCTTACTAGGTTTCTGTCATTCAGACGTGTATTAGACGTATATAAAACTGATTTTTATTTCCTATTATAATTCTTAAGACTTTGGTTGATAAAATTTGGACGTTAAACGGCGTGTACATTTAGGAATCATCCTATTGGCTTGGGTCTCAGCTAAAAGGCCAATTAGTTCCTCAGAAGTGTAACAGTACTGATTTACGGTTTATTATTCATTTACGGTTTGGTCTAATCAAGGTTAGTTGTAAGAAGATTTCATTTGCTCCTTTAAAGCTCTTTGCATTAATTTTCACGTGTTTATGAATATAGAGAATACATACTCATCTCTATAGCACCCCCTATAGGGCTAATCGCTTTGGAATGGATTGCAGCTTCTCCTTTATCTTTAGCTAGCACCAAAACTGACCATTTCAGTAAGGAATTTGTATGAGTAATTTGTCTCCTTTGGGTGGAATATGGAATTTACAAATCCACGTCATTTAGGACTCGCCCAGCGAATTAGCGCCTCCGACGTTTAGCTTTTGTGTTCTTCAGAGTTCACAGATTATGAATGTTCATCTAGGTCAGGGTTCAAACTGAAGGAAAAGGAAGATGAGGTCTGGGTTCACGTATAAAGGTACTGGATCTGTTTATCGAGGGCGACCCAAACCTAAATCTGATCTTGCTCTCTGTTGCGCTTCCTTCGCGTCCGCCGTTTGCTTCTTTCATTTCAAACAAGAGCTACAAAGCTAATTTAGCTAGCTAACAGCTACATATTTCATTTGTTGTTGCGTTTGTGAAGGAAATTCTGCAACCAGAAATTCTGCAATAAGACGGTGTAAATGTTTCCATTTGTGCTTTTTTTTCTCTGACCTAACGACCCTCGCTAACTTGTCTGAATCCTGTTGGACGAAGCCAAAGGACAGAGCATGCACGGCGCTCAGCTGTGGTAGCGACAACAGCCTTGTAGTTCTGGTACCAACATGAAGAAGCAAACACCTGATGGTTTTTTCGTTGCTGGTCAACTGCATGTGCCGTAAGAAATGTGTCGTTAATGTCAAATTGTCATTTTTTTAATATCTTAAACAAGTCCCTCGGCGTGAAGGATGAAGCGGAAAGGGATTCACGAAATATTTTTGGCACCTGTTTGAAATGGCGCTGAAGCTGATATCAGTGGGAACCACCAGCCCAAGCAGCAACGGCGCGTTTCAGACCGATACCAAAAACATGCCGCGAAATGTAACCACGGCTTAGTCTCAGACTGACAGACTGATCCTGTGAGTGTTAGACGACCACTACATCTGGTCCTGAGAATCTTCTCCCACACACACACACACACACACACACACACACACACACACACACACACACACACACACACACACACACACACAC
>JAVSBU010000093.1:57736-67797 GCA_033118015.1 Loricariichthys derbyi | reverse complement strand
CCACACCATTGATTAATTAATGTTGAAATTTCTCACAGCTGCTTTATTTCCATGTTCTATTATGCAAGTCTGTTAATTCAGTGGTCCCCAACCCCCGTGCCGAGAACCAGTACCAGTCCGTGGATCAATTGGTACCAGGCCACCCAAGAAATAATTAATTATTTCTGTTGTATTTATTATGAGTCCGAACAATGTTTTATTTTAAAAAATGACCGGATTCTATCGGTTACATCTTGGTCACTTGAGCACCAAAAATTTAACCCACAAGCTACCAAAATGAGTAAACAACAGACGTGTTTGGATATTTTCTTTTCGAGGGGGTAAAGGCCCAGTGAAGAGACAGAAGATTTTGTGTGAGACTGAGCCTTCATTCTCCCAGCTGGTGCAAGATCACCTGTCTTTGCTTTTAAGAGTTCTAATTCCCAACCAAAAAGGACCCACGAACTGCCAAGGGATGGATCCGCGACCCATTTATCAACAAACCAGATGAATCTAGCATGTCTGTGCAAGAAGAAGATCAACTATTGGAGATCGCAAACGATGGTGGCTTTAAAAGTGTTTTTGAGACAACAACTCTGCCAATGTTCTGGATTAAAGTCATGGCAGAATACCCAGAGATCGCCACCACAGTACTGAAAACCCTGTTTCTATTTCCGACAACCTATCTGTGTGAAGTGGGGTTTTCTGCAGGGACAGCAACCAAAACAAGACAACGGAGTAGACTGGACATAAGCAACACACTTCGGGTGTCATTGTCTCCCATTACCCCCAGATGGGACCGTCTATTTGCAGAGAAACAAGCTCAGGGCTCCCACTGATTTAGCGTTATGGTGAGATAAAATTTACATGCACTTTATATTCATTTTTTTGTGGCGTATCTGTATTGTGGCGCTGCTGTTGAAAAATAATATTCATATTTAATAATAAAAAAATTTAATTGTTGTGTATGTATATTTATATAATAGAGAAAGAAATGTTGAATTGCTGGTTCTTGTTCTTTATTTTTCCACGTGTGTTTTTATAACGTTAATTATTTTATTATTTTTTTTAAATTATTTATCACGTTTACTATATTTGTAATATAAACAATATACGTAACCCCTGGTCCGCAGTACAATTGTCAAGCATTGACCGGTCCGCAATGATAAAGTCGGGGACCACTGTGTTAATGAGTTCATAACAAACACCCTGACTCTGGTTACCGTAATGCTCCTAGAACAAGCACTTCAACTTTGCTGCTTAACAAAACCATTCTAAAACATTTTGACAGATTTTCCGTCGCATGTTATACTGCCATCTACCGGTACATCACGGCAGTGCATCTAATTGGTATCAGATCAGTAAGCACAACCAGAATCCACAAATAAGGCGCACTGGATTATAAGGCGCACTGTCGATTTTTGATCAAATTTAAGGATTTAAAGTGCACCTTATAGTCATGAAAATATGGTAATTATATTACCAAGTGAACAAATTCAAAGGGAACATTTCAGCAGTGCTAGCCAAATAAAACTCTAAGAAAAAAGAAGAGAAATAAGAGGACAGTGTTCATAACGAAGTTTATTATGAAATAATGATATCATGTCAATCAAATCACAAAATTAAAACATTAAACTGATATATTCCTTCATAACCTAATAATATCTTCATATGGCACTTAGTACATACGGTGCAACAGAACATCTTCCTGTTCTCTCGCTGAGGCGTCTTCCTACTGCTCTTTAATAATAATAATAATTATAATAATTATAATAATTATAATAATAATCCTTCAATTGCCTCCAGAAAGAGCAAAAACGTGGGAAAAAAATCACATTATAATAGAATAAATAATACTTTATAGTCATACTTTTTAAATATTGTGATTCTAAATACTATATCTTCCAAAAATAAATTAAACATAACGTAAATTGCACAAGTCCATAGTTTGAGAAAAAAGAAAGCTGAAAAATAAAGTCCTAAAATGCTAACGCTAGCGGCGTTAGTGTGGATGAAATTTAACTTCAATAAATAGAGAACGTCGCCTGAGAAGACACGTACCTGGGTTCCACCTGGATGGGAAACAGTGCACCTTTTTTCGGGAAAGTTTAGCAAACCAAACTGTTTTGGCATGAGATTAGAGGACGGTTAGCAAACCAAAAGCAACCCAGCTAGCTGATTAGCTTATCTAAAATGGATCCAAGATCCGGATCTTTAGAAATCAAGGAAAGATACAGGTTCAAATGAGCTTAACTCTAGTTCCATGTTGAAAATAAGTGCGTTAAATCACTATGCTCTGGAGACTAAAACCAGACCTAGCATGCTAACGGCTGTGAGTCTGGAAAAAATGTTAGCGTGCTAACGTCGACATCAGTCCCAGATTTTATTGAACAACTGGAAAAAATAGAGACTGCATTTAATCACGGGACTCGTGTTATAATCTGGAAGATGTTTAGACATTAGTTCTACTCAACACAGAGAAGTTAACGCCCAACGTTCACACCTTTTCTAGAATGGTATGTTCCACTGTATGAAGGTTCTAGAAACCAAACTGTTAAGACCTAAGATGTGCAGAAAGCTAAACTGGCATTTCTGGAGTGTCAGTACAAAACTAAAGATCTAAACTTTGGCATCGGTGAGGTTTAGGAACCTTCAAATATTCTGGAGATGATGATACGTGGTTCCTAAAGCCTTCAGATAAACGATAGTGGATATTCATTTGGATATTCCATAGATTTTGTCCTTTGCATTCCAGATATTGTGGATTTGGGTTTCAATAGTTTTTATAAACTTTTCCATTCGAGAATACAAGCATAAGTCCTAGAACCTTCAGATGTTGTAGAGTTCTGGGACCTTTGCATATTCCATATGTGTAATATGGGTTCCTGTAAGGTTGGTTCTAGAAACTTTAAACATTCTAGAGATGGCCTTTGGGTTTCAGTAACTCTGAAAATTCAGCACATCATTTGGAATTTATTTCTGGAAATATCAGGGACAGACTAGTACTAGATGGTCAAGTTAGACTGTGGAACATTTTGGAATTGTGGATGTGTCTTTCGGGTTCTAGAGTCCTCTATTTTAGGTTGGGTCTGGTACCTTTAGATAGTCTGCATATATCATAAATATTCTAGAACCTTTAGATACAGTGAATATTGATTTGGGCTCCCATAGCATCACCTGTTCTGTGAATGTCATTAGAAACACATCCAAGGTGAGTTCTAGAACAACTCATTTTGTTTTTCATTTTAGAACATAAACAAGGTTCTACAAGCTTCAGATGTTGTAGATATCTCATTTGACATCTGGGACCTTTGCTTATTCCAGATAAGTAACCTGGGTTCCTGTCTCTACAGAACGTATATAAATGCAAGTTGGGTTCTAGAAACTTTAAGCATTCTGGAGATGCCATTTGGGTTACAGAACTGATCCTGATTGTTACAAAACATCAAAATATGCCATTTTCACTCAGGAAACCTTTAAATAAATGCTTCTTTGGTGATCAAACCATCAAATATTCCAGATGAATATCAGATGGCATCTGATATTCGACAGCTATAACATCTACTGATCAGCAGGACCTTCATATAATCCAGAGAAGAACTGAAGCTCTAGAAATGTCAGTAAATATTTAATGATCTACAGAAGCCAGTGTATTCTGCAGATTCTGTTTAAATACTGAGATATAACTGAAGTTGAAAGAGTTTCTGGAGGCTGTGCAAGATTTTATCATGTGTGTGGACAAAAAAAGTGCAAACATCTTCTAGATCCTAACAGGTCCAGCCTTCTAATACCAAAAACCTTCCCGTGCAAAAATATGTTTTCGCAGTTGTTTAGTACAGAAAAGTTTTCTTCTTTTTTAGTGACCCCCTAAGAATATAAAATACCTGTAATCTGTACTTTTTCATGCAGAACAGAACCAGGAGAACGCAGCACACGGAGAATCTCTGCACACACACACAAACAAAAAAGGGCAAATAGTGTACGAACGACCGGGCTGAGAGCACAGAGAGAGAGAGAGAGAGAGAGAGAGAGAGAGAGAGAGAGAGAGAGATACGAAAATGCCCCGATTAGTCACAGTGCACGGAGGAACACCAGGGTGGCGCTAGAGAGCGGATAGTCGTTAGTGCTTTGTCAAGTGTGTGTTGTGTTGTTTTTTTTCTTCTTTTAAAACATGAAAACATTTCCTCGTTTACTTGAAGAGAAAGAAGGAAATAAACCATCTAAAATCCCGCTGGATAAAGAAGAGAGTGATGCTGGGCTTGTGTTTGCTTATGAAAGGGATGCAGGGGTGTGTGTGTGTGTGTGTGTGTGTGTGTGTGTGTGTGTGTGTGTGTGTGTGTGTGTACACACGCCGGTCAAGTCTATATATCATTGTGAGGACGAAATGACCCATTGAAAATGGAAATGTCAAACCTTTTGTACCTTATGGGGACATTTTGCTTGTCTCCATTATAATAAAAATTGCTTTCTTTTCTGAAATTGTAACTTTTACTTTGAAAAACAAAAAGATCTGCTTTTAGGTTGTTGAGGTTGGACTAATATTATGTTAATGGAAAGTCCCCACAATGATAGAAAGACAATGTATTTGTGTGTGTCTTGTGTGTATAATCAGAGCAGCCAGGCCTGTAGGGGGCACCATAACCCAGTACAGTTTTTTTCCCTCTCCAGCCCAGTGCGCGCGCGCGCGTGTGTGTGTGTGTGTGTGTGTGTGTGTGTGTGTGTGTGTGTGTGTGTGTGTGTGTGTGTGTGTGTGTGTGTTTTGAGTCTCTCCTCCTATAAAATATCAGATTTAGGATTAGTGCTTCTCTTTTTTTGTTTTGTTTTTAATCAGTTTGATTGTTGCAGAGCCACAGCAGTTCGGATGTTTCGCTCAGTGGTGCTTCTTCTTCTTTGCATTAGATTGTTTTTCCTTGTTGTTTGGTTGTTGTTGGTTCTTGTCGTTGTGGTTGGTGAAGAAAGGGGCATGGCCGCTCGGTGGCTATTTCTTAAAGGGCGCTAAACGACTGATGTTGTGCCAGAAAGGCGACGTGCTGCGTTTGGGTTCAAAGTCGTATCCGTCCGGGAGAAGAAATTGACCCGGGTTCACGGGGTCAACAGGAGGGGGGTAGGAGGGTGGGGCTGACCGCCCTGTACCTGAGACAACACACACCATTACAGGACAACATGAGAAAGGACACCTCTAGAACTTTCACACAGTCCAGACAGGGCTACAGAATGTCTGGAAAATGAGTCGGGTTCTAGGATCTGTGGGTACTAGAGCAAAGCAATTTGGGCTCTAGAAGCTCTAGATAAATAGCCGCTAAGCTCATGAATACTGAAAGTATCTCTAGATCAATGTTACTTCCAGAAGCTTTAGATAAATAGGTCTAGAACATACTAATCTTCACAAAATTTAGAGCCTGTAATTAATTTATCTGCTCTTAAACTACAGAAAAGATTGATTTGTATGATTTTGGTTCTAAATTCCTAAGAAAACAGATTGAGATTTGACATTTCAACTCTAAAACCTCTACATATTGGGAACTGGACTCAAGAAGCTAGAGTTCTAGCTCCTTAAGGTTGGGTTCTGTAATGTTTCTATATCTATATATAGTATCTCACAAAAGTGAGGATATCACTCATAATTATGTAAATATTGTATTATGTCTTTTCATGAGACAACACGATGGAAATAATATAACCATGGGTAAAAAAATATTCCGGTAGTTCTGGATTATTTTTGGCTGTAGAGGTAGATTTTCCAATTCGTCCAGATTCGTTGAGAAATTTTTGTGTGGGGGCCTTAATGTTCTTGTTGACATTGCAGATAATGTCCTTATACGGCAAAATAGCCACAACCTTTGAGCAAGTGCAAAGATCACGGAAATTGACAAAAACACATTTCTTCAGTCGACCAACTGAATCATTCACGTTCTAATGGAAATAAGCAATGAAGTTCTTATACTGGGTAAAAAGACAGCAGGACGAGAGCAGGACTCTAACAGTTTGATTATTTCTGTGGCCAGTATGAGAAAACTGCACTCAAAACACCAAATTTAACAGCCCTGATCCCCTTTCACACCTGGAACCTTGTAACTCTAACAGGTCACATGACATGGGAGAGACAACAACACAGTTTGGACATGTTCACTGTGAGCTGTACTCACTTTTATTGCCAACTGTTTAGACATTACTGGCTGTGTATTTTTGAGAAGACAATCAATCTAGGCTGTTTTATAAGCTGTACACTGATTACTTTAAGTTACAGCCAAGTTTAATTTCTATAGTGTTGTCCTATGAAAATATATAATAAAATATAAGCAGAAATGTGAGGGTTGTATTCAGATTTGTGAGATACTGTATTACTCAAGCTCTAAAATCAAATCATTTACTCCAAATGATTCTTAAACTGTGTTTGAGGAAGATGTGGTGTCTGGGTGGGATGATGGTGAAACTACATGGCTTTAAAATAAACAGATAAACAAATAAATAAGACAGATGTTGTCTTACCTTTATGTTTGGTGACTCTCCTGACTGTAAGAGCAGCCTGACGTTTCTGATACTCCGAGATCTCGAACCCTGAACAATAAAATAAGAGTTAAACAAAAAAACAGTGTGAGACGAGAACAAATAAAATAATAACAATGCTACTAATAATAAAAATAATACCAATAATACAGAGCAGATACCAATTAAAATGTACAATGTACTTTATAAATTCTTACATCTGGTTCTAATATAAATGAAAATAAAATAAATTATAAATATGTTCTATTACTTGTTTTATATTTATATTATTATTTAAAGTCCTTGCACTTTATTATTTATTTAAGATTTATTTAAACAGCTATTAAGTTTTTCTATTAGGCACTTAAGCTCATAAAGTTTTTACTTTATTTAAAGTGCTACACTTACAGTATAACAGGTTTTATTTATTTTTTGTTCCTGTATTAATAAGTTTAATTTCAAGAAGAAAGGGGTTGTATATAAAATCAGCTCTTATCCTACATGTTTTTTTTTATTTGTTTTAATGAGTGTTAGATCTTTGGTTAAATCTTCTCACCTATCTTCTCGTCCTCCTGCACCATCTTGCGCTCCTCGTGAAACGCTCGTAACCAGCGGATTTTCTCCTCCAGCTTCTTGGCCAGGAAAATGTGGATTTCGTCCGAGTCTTTGTTGCTGAGTTTGAAGGCATTTTTTACACTGACGTTGAAATCGTCGTCCCGCCCGTCGATGGCGTCCATGACCTCGTACCGGTCCATATCGATCCGGCCTTTGTAGTAGAGGATGTCACGCCGTATCAAGTCCTGTTAGCACAAAAAAAAACTGTTTTATCCCTTACAATTAACACCAGCAGGTCACTTGCTCTCTTGCTCGCTCTCTCACCTTTTTGCAGATGACCATCTGATGGTCGAAGAGGAAGAAGACTCGAGTTTGGCTCCTCCCGTAAGGCTGATAGATCCAGGACAGCTCTCCAGTGTACACCAACTCTGAACTCCTGTCCAACACGTCCTCACCCTGTGCTCACACACACACACACACACACACACACACACACACACACACACACACACACACACACACACACACCTTATTTATCATCTGAAATATAAAGCCTGGATCAGGAATCAAACAAAAAGCCTCTGATTCACTGGTCGTACCTCCCAGTCGAGTACCGAGGCCTGCCACTGGGCGATTTTATCAATGTTCTCGAGTCTCCGTTTTCTTTCATTTATCTGCTGAGTTACGTTTCTCATAACGGCCAATGCTGCTGCAACATACCGATAATCACTGAGAGAGAGAGAGAGAGAGAGAAAATCTAAATTAAACGACTCACTGATTCAACACTGGATCGCTGAAAGATTTGCTGATTCAAGCACTGGAATAATAAACTGATTCACTGATTCAAAGCACTGGCTAGATTAACAATTCACTATTTAAAACACTGACTTACTGAATGATTCACTGATTCAAACCCTGTTGTTCTGAATGATTCACTGATTCAAGCACTGCATTAAGAAATGATTCACTGATTCAAACCCTTCTCTTCTGAACAATTTGCTGATTCAAAACAGTGGCTGGCTGAATGATTTACTGATTCAAACCCTGACGTTCTGAACGATTCATTGAAACAAAAGTCTGACTCACTGAATGATTCAAACAATGATTTGAAAAATTATTCACTGATTCAAACAATGACTTGCAGAGTCATTCACTGATTCAAAACACTGGTTATCTGAATGATTCACTGATTCAAACACTAATTTAGTGAACAATTTACTGATTCACATTAAACCATTCCTGAATCAGAACTATTGTGAACAGAACCTAGAACATCTAGAAGACAAGGTGAACGTCAGCACACATCAGAGGGAACGCGGGCATTTTCCGGTTGGACCTGAGTGGTTACCTGTGCTCCTGTACAGTGTATTTGAGGAGCTCCGCCAGCTGCAATGGATATTTGCAGATCTTCTGCACTGGAGTGAGAAGGAAGCCGTCGATGGCAATGTCGATCATCTGCTGGACCAATCTGCATGCTTCAAAGAAGTTCTGGTATCGCCCGTCCCTCATGAGGCGCGTGAGTTCCATGCAGGCGTCCACATGGTTATTACAGTACTCCGAATAAATCCAGAAACCGTCTTGCTGTGGATACACACACTAATTATAAAAAATGCAGCAATGGCTGGAGACATGTGTACATGTGTGTGTACTAACGTGCTCGAGGAAGCAGGGCCCGATTTCACTCAGATGAGGCTCCTCGGTGTTGAACTGTTTTTCCAGGTCTCTGACAAAGCTGAGCTGAAACCTGTAAATATCTTCGATGTTCCCGAAGATCACCTTCAGCTGGTCATCGTTAAACATGTCTCGTCTCTTCTTACATTGCTTTAGATAACCCTGACACACACACAAAATTGTGTTGTAATCACTATAAGAAATGTGCCTTTGTAACGCAGAACTCTGTGTGTGTGTGTGTGTGTGTGTGTGTGTGTGTGTGTGTGTGTGTGTGTGTGTGTGTGTGTGTGTGTGTGATACCTCACAGATGTCCTTCAGGTGTTTGATATAGTGTCTCTCAGTGCTCATGATTTCGTTGATGACATTTGCTCTCATCTGATCCCGGTTCTGAACGGTCTGACTCAAACACACACAGTCACTGCTCGGGTTCGGACTGGCCTCAGCGTGACCGTTCTGCACCTCGCTACCGCCCTCTGCTGGATCTACTGCCAACGCCTCCTCTTGATTCGCCCATAGCTTCAAAACACACACACACACACACACACACACACACACACACACACACACACACACACACACAAACGGGCACAGGGTTAAACACACGGGTGCAGTTACGACTGTATTAACAGTGATCTAAAACAGGAAGATCTGCTGCTGCGTTAAACGTGTTACACCTTCATCACCAGAGAAATACCAAACGATAAGACGATACTGCGCACACTTATTAATAATTAATAAAACAGTCGCCTTGCTTTATGCTCAGCCCTCCCTTTCACTGTTCAAAAAATTTGGAAAAAATGTTCACTGCAAATAAACAGAGAAATAAATTTAGCACTGGGGTCAAACACCAACTGAAATCTAAGGAAATAAATTATTACAGTTTTGTTATAGATTAATACTGGTAATCACATCTGCTTTATTTTCTTAGTCAAGATCTTTAAACTATTTCCATTCTTATTTATTTGTGTTTTCACACATTTGAACCCCACTTTTGCTGGGCAGGGTGATGCCCAGAGAGCCTGGGCTGAAGGTGTAAGAATACCCAGGATCAAGTGGGAGGACGAGACAGGGCTGGAAGGAGACGCTCTGGAAACACCAGAAG
The DNA here is from genome assembly GCA_033118015.1 of Loricariichthys derbyi. Lineage (NCBI taxonomy): Eukaryota > Metazoa > Chordata > Actinopteri > Siluriformes > Loricariidae > Loricariichthys > Loricariichthys derbyi. The sequence continues at coordinate 58,004 of JAVSBU010000093.1, read as the reverse complement.
GATGTGAGATAGAAAGAGTTTAGGGGTTTGCCTAAACTGCTAATAAATAACACACACACACACACACACACACACACACACACACACACACACACACACACACACACACACACTTCATCGTCCATCGTTTATTGTTTTCTGCTCAGTCAGCACGGAATTCTGCTGCCTTTATAAGAAGAAAAGTAGAAACGTATATTGGTGTGTGTGTGTGTGTGTGTGTGTGTGTGTGTGTGTGTGTGTGTGTGTGTGTGTGTGTGTGTGTGTGTGT
>JAVSBU010000093.1:22337-36230 GCA_033118015.1 Loricariichthys derbyi | reverse complement strand
GTCCTGACCTTAATCCAATGTAAATGTTGTTGAAGGACCTGAAGTGATCAGTTAATGTGATTAAACCTACCAACATCCCAGAGTTGAAGCTGTTCTGTATGGAGGAATAAAGGAATAAAATTCCTCCAAGCTGGTGTGAAGGACTGATCAACAGTTACCACAGACATTTAGTTACAGTTATTACTGCACAGGCGGGTATATTTTATCTTATTTGTTTAGCTAGGTTCTCTTTATCTACTTTTAGGACTCGTGTGAAAATCTGTTTTAGGTCACATTTATGCAGAAATATAGAAAATTCTAAAGGGTTCACAAACTTTCAAGCACCACTGTACCTACAAAATAAGGGGGGGGCAGTAAAGAATTTTGAAGGCAGTGAGCGACGCACGAGTCCGAACCCCAAACGAGAATTTCCCACTTTGTGGGTATCGTGACCGTCCTTCGAGTATGTTTCGTAAAATGACGGAGGAAAATCAGATCGGAATCTGACTCATACCTTGGCGATGGCAACTTGTTGCTGGTGAGGTGATGAACTCACACAACAATAAAGGCTGAAGCGGTGAGCTGGAAGATTTACATCCAAGTGCAAAAGCTTGTTAAAATTTTTAACTATGGAAAAAAAAAAAACCTCACGGAAAAAGAACAAACAAACAAACTATCAAGACATTCAGGCTTAATAACGTTTACAATAAAAAGGTAGAAACCGATCCAGGTGGAAGTGTTAAAGTCGTAACATGCAAAGATATTCTTATTTTTCGTCAGAGGCGGCACAAACGGGTACAATAAATCTACATTCATCTACAAACAGCGACGGTTTGGCTCAATTCTCATAAAACGCCAAGAACACAAAGCAAGGGGGCGTGTCCTCCGGAAAAAGAGCAAGAGATTCGAGCTTAAATTAATTTTGGCCTCTTGGTGGCGTTCTCTATAGGTAAACATAAAAACAATCATCTGTCGTCACAGCTCTCATCATCGCAAGCTCATAATAATTCGTACGAACTGACTCGCAGCGTAAGGACTTTAGTGAGGGGGGGAGTCAGCTTTAATCAGCTAACATTGTTGACCAATCGTAACCCTGGTGTCTTTATAGCAAATTTACTTTACTCTTTAACTTAAGTTTAGAAGATGGAAAATTTGTAGTCTTTACGGTACGTTTCGGCTTCGTAGGTGACAAACAGTTAGCATGTGCATTCTGTTAACTTAAAAGCATGAGCCACACCAGCAAGTAAAAGTTTATTTAGCTTGCTTAGCGTCAGGCTATGTTAGCATGATAGCTAACATACCTGGCTAGTTTACACAATGCTAAAACAAAACGCTGTTTTTAACCTTCGTTAGCTGTCTAAATCGACGCTAACCACATTATGCGATGCTAAACTAGCCGCTACGCGTTAGCACTATGAGCACTGCCTTAGCTTAGCCCCTCGCCGTTTCTCCAGCGTGGAGTCGATTCGTGCAGATCGGTACGAGCCAGCGAAGGCGATTCCTAAACTTTCGAATTGCAAAACGAAAGCGTAAAAAGTCGAGGCACGGGTACTAAGCATGTCACGATTGTCGCGGTTTTGGTTGTTGGAAAAATCAGAGAAAGAGCAGTGCTAGCTTCATTCTGGCATTCTAGTTTTTTTCAGAAGGTACGAGAGTATGGCAGTTTGACCTTTTAGGCCTTTTATATTACTTAATTTATTTATATTTGTATATATATTTTTCACGAATGCATAGAGTCATACATGAAGTAAACAAACCGTTGCCTTGCTTCAGAGAAACTTTTTAGTGCACATGTCGTCTTTTCAGAGCTCAGATAAAACTCCTTTTTTTTTTTTTTTTTTTTTTTTAATAACTTGTCCACCAGGTAACGCGGCACTGCTCTTCAGGCTCTTCAGGAATAACTGGTGGAAAAAAGTGGATGAGAGACATACAGAGAGAGAAAGAGAGAGAGAGAGAGGGAAAGGCGACGTGAGAAAATGATCCGAAATTATCTTTGAGCAGAAGATAGAGCGGTGTAATGATGTAATGGTCCTTCAAAGATTTTACCGACGATTTCTGAAGAAGGAAGAAAGAAAAGGACGAAGGGAGACAGAGACAGACAGAGAGAGAGAGAGAGAGAGAGAGAGAGAGAGAGAGAGAGAGAGAGAGAGAGTAAATGAGGATCTTTAAGTCTCCCTGCAGAACCATGACACAAAAAAACGAGAGCAGGACCCGAGGCACCGGGCCGGACCGGCTCAAGCCAGATCTGACTGAGCAGGTGTGGTCACCCTGGGCACAGGAGAGGGCGGAGCCATGGCAGAGTGGAACAGGATGGGTTTAGCCAGTCCGGCGAGGATCTTTGGTACCTGGACCGAGATGATTTCGGCAATCATCTCCGGGAAGCTGACCTTCGTGGGTAAGGACTGAGCCTGAACGAAAAGGTCAAAGGTGAACTGGTGCAGCTTCCTCACGATCTGCAGGAGAGAAGATTTAAATAAACGAGAAGATTACAAACAAAAAGAGAGAGGGAGAGAGATAAAGGCGAGAGGTTCATGTAAAGAATGTAAAGAAGAGAAGAAATGAGAACAGAGAAAGAAGGATGAGATGGAAACAGAGGGCAAAGAGAAAAAAGAGAGAAAGAATGGATGAAAATAAAAGAGAAGGAATTCAGAAAGCTATGTTTTCTAGCTACATTAGTTCTGTAGTAAAATCATGCAGAGAAGGGCATGAAGAAGGGATATAGACAAAGACAAAAAAGAAACAATAGTGAAAAAAAGAGGAGAGAAAAGAAGAAAACAAGAGAGAAGACCCAAAGGAATAAAACAAATAGTGAAAGAAAAGAAAACGACATGTTCCTTTACATTCTGGCTACGCTAATTCTGTAAAAAAAATTAGGCTGCAGAATGTAGAGAAGGGTTACATTCAGTTACAGAAAAGAATGTAAAGAATTAAAGAATGAAAGTAAGAAAGGAAGGACATTAAGGTGAAAGGGACCAGCATAAGTAAAGAAAGAGAAGACAGAATGAGAAAGAAAGAGGAGGGAAAACATTAGTGAAGGAAAAAGAGAAGCAGAAAAGAGAGAGAAGAAAAGTGGGAAATGAATCCAAAGGTGCGAACTGAGAAAATAAAAAGGAAATGGACAAAAGAGGACACAGAGGAGCAGAGATAAAGTGTGACATGGGAAAGGATGAACAAAGTGATAGGTGGAGGGACAGGTGAAGATGGAAAGAAGAAATTGAAAGAGAAGAATTTATTTAAAAGAGGCACAAACCCAGAGCTGTACAAGCAAAGAGGAAAGAAGATCAGAAGGAAAGAAAAGAAGGTAAGAGAAGAAAGGCTTGAAATGAAGGAGAAGAAGATGAATGGGATAGACGGACAGAAGAGCAGCAGATTAGAGAAGAACAAGATAAAAAGATCATAAGAAAAGAGAACAGGACCATAAACTGAAGACAAAAAGGAAGTGAATGAGAAGATGCAGAGAACCCAGGTCCTCTTTTATATAAACTGGAGATGGGAAGAACGGAAGATAAAGAATAATGAAGAAAGAAGAAAAAAGAAAGAAGGGAAATGAAAAAGCAAAAGAAATAAAACAATTAAAGTATGGAGTGGAATGAAACTGGATATTAAAGGACAGGAGATCACAAAGAATAAGGGAAATAAATGACAGTGAATAAAGGAAAAGGTGAAAAGAAGGAGCGAAAAAATGGGTAAAGAGTAGACGAAACGGTTGAGGATGAGAGCGAATACAATGGAAATAAACATCTATTCAATCAAGATCGATACCGGCTGCAGAGAGTCCATGAGACGAGTGAGCTGATAGAAACGCTGGGCGCAGTTACTCTTCCTGCCGTAATTAATCAGCCGATCGAGCTCGTTAATGTACGTCAGTCGCAGATCATCAAAATACTTTTGACTCTTCAGGCCCTCCACAGGAACTGTAAGAGATAGAGGGGGGAGAGTTAAGGAAAACTTAAAACTGAGAAGAGCTCATCAACCCTTTTACTTATTCCACTTCGGTAAAAGTGTAAAACAAAACCATTATAACTCTAAAAATGAGGCAGGATGTTAGGCAACGGGGACAGCCACAAGCATTGCAATTAAATCCAATTAAAGCCTGTCCCAACGGGAACCAATCCAACTGAGAGCGCGCTAAAGCGTTTGTTAAAGGAGCGGAGATGGTGATGAAGGAGCTGCGTGGTTAGGATTAACTGCAGATCCACATCACTCTTCTGACAGTCCATCGCTCATTCTTACAAAAGCAGCTGTCCAGAGAGCCGGCCTTTAAACTAAGGGCAGGAACTCCCAAAGGGGACAATCAGAGCAGCTTCTTACGAGCTGTGAGGGAACCGTGTGGACAGAGGGGACAGGCTGCCGGGATCAGATGACAGATACAGTCAGATACAGAAGGGCTGGGAATGAGGTGGGCCTGCAGTGACCTTCCATTCGCTTGCACAGCAGGCTGTGATTGGCAGATACTCACTGATGCTGAAGAGGAGGAGGGCCTTCATGCAGAGGAACTCTTCCTGTGTGACTTGCAGCAGAACAAACTCCTGAGACAGGTGCTTCATCTGCATACAGTGGTCGTACATACTGGAGATATGCATCCTCCGGCTGGTAGACAGACAGGCAGTCAGACAAGGAAAGAGAGAAAGGCAAGGAGGTGACATTCACTCTTATGATACTTTAAATGCATTAATACGTATTAAATATTTACACTATTTTAAATATCTCCTTCAAAGAGAGAAGCAGATTATCAGCCATTTTTAATGCAACATTAAGACCTCAAACGCTGATGAGAGGAAGGATGAGGCAACAAGAGGAGAGAAGAGGGCAGGCGGTGTAATTATCTCTCCGGGAAAAGTTCGGAGGTGAGGCTGGAGATACTGAAATCAAAGAATCAGTCCACAACAGACATGGTCTGTCTAACGGCGTCCTCAAAAACAGCAGGTCGAGTACAAAATGCGAGATGCTTAGGAGGCTACAGTAACACAACGCGGAGGCAAATGGAGCAAAATCAGTTCAGAAAATTGGCTGTCCTGCAAAGACCATAGCAAGAGCACAACAACAAGCTCTAGAACTGGCAAAAGACTCATTGTGTCCAGTGTGAAACATGTACAACACAACATGTCCCGTGTCCCAGGCAGGCAGAGCGTGTTGGTTATAATTAGGACCTGGATGAAGAGCAGGTCTCGCTTTATGAGACAGTAATGCAGACTCTTCTGCAGTTGGAGATAAAGTTAATAAATTGGAGAAGGTGGAATATGGTGTGATGTGAGAAATATGGTGTGATGATGATCAGTCATTTTTAAATCACCACCCATTTAGGAGACAGTGGGACAGCCTTGACTGAGATATACGAGCAAAGAAAAAAAGACCACAGATCATTTCTTCTCTCTGTCTGTCTCTGTCTCTGTCTCTGTCTCTCTCTCTCTCTCTCTCTCTCTCTCTCTCTCTCTCTCTCTCTCTCTCTCTCTCGGACAAAGCGAGCAGGTGAAGAGCACAGGAGAGGAGCAGATGCATTTCATCTTCCTCCTTTATCGTCTTCTCCTGGCAGCGAGAGGAGGAACGGAGGGGCATTGAACAAGAGTGCCACTGCAAAAATCCAATCTGCGGCATTACAAAAAAAATACTGCACATCTTAATAAGACAACAAGAACTCAAACAAAGCTTGGCAGAACCCCATTGTGCACTGGAGAACGAAAGAGAGAGAGATAGAGAGAGCAGATGGAAGACATGACATATAATATAAGGACAGATTTAAAGAAAGAAATAAGACGATTAAACAGCGCAAAGAAGGAAGAAGACAAAGACAAGAAACTGATGTGTGAAGGGTTCTGTGAATTTTTAACAGTCCTAAAGTCCTCTTACTTTCTGGTGAGGGACAAAGCCTAGTGCAGATGAAAGGGCAGATACCACTTAGGGTAGAACCCTTACTGAAAAAGGCATGGACGTCCCTGGAAAAGAGCTCGCCTTTAATACAGCTCATGTTGGTCTTAAATCTCAATGTGCTTTTTTGCCTTAATGATGCATCACACAGGTGTAAATGACCTTTGCCAAGTGCATTGACAAAACCCCATAGCATGACAGACCCTGGCTTTTGGACTTGTTGCTAATAACAGTCTGGATGGTTCTTTTTATCTCTGGCACATTTGACAAATATCTGGAATACTGATTGGTCTAGTTTTGCTCATCAAAGACTCGGCTTTTCATGGGTGCTGCTTTTGTACTAAATCATGATTTAAATCACCTGTTTAAAATCAAATCATAATTTCTTTGTACCTCATCCCTAGAGCTAAATTGTTCCCATCCCTCCGTTTTCTGAAATCTGTTGCAGGACTGAAATGCTAGAATGGATGTTTATTAATACATGAAATGAAGTTGACCAGGAAAAAAACCCATAAAATATCTTGAGTCTGCAATTTATTGTCTGAAGGTTTACAGTAAAATGTTTAAGGATTTTCCCTAAAGGAAAAAACTGTAGAACTATTCTCTCTTGCACTCTCAGATTTTTTAGGATTAACTTACTAGGAGTATAGGGAGGTAACAGGAGGAGATCCACCTGCAAGTACATGAGTACAAAGAGAATAGAATACAGATATATTTGGATATACAGACAGAGAAAAGTGCCAAGCACAGATGTGTCAGAAAGAGTGGCAGATGTCTGATGTGGGGGAAAAAAGAGAGATTAAAGTCAGTAGAAAGTTTCAATAATGAAAATTACACAAAGCAAAGGGGGCAGAGGAACCAGAGACTGCCCGAAGGAAAATAGAGACATTTTGCAATAAAGAGACAGAAATGTAGAGAACCTCTTCAGCGACTGGGGGCCAAAAGAACAAGAGGACTAGAATTCACCAGGAGGAAAAGGTAAAAGAATGGAAAAGACAAAAAGAGATGAGGGAAAAAGTAAACAGATGGGGAGACTGATGGAGGGAGGGGGTTAGAGAGGGGCCATGAATGAGGTTCGCTGATTTTAACAGATACTAGAAGAAGAAAAAAGAGGCAGGAGAGGGTAGAAGATTGATAGAGATGGTTCTGCTTTTACTAATAGGGTTTTTCTTGCAGATGAGCTTTTTCCTGAAAAGAGCTTCTATCTGAAATCTCAGCCAATTTGGGACTGAAGATTTCTGATGTTTCCGACCGTGAGGAGCAAATTTCTGCCTTGCTCAAATTTTGGTTGGAGGAACTTGAGAGGTGGCACTTCTGAAAGCCTGCTGCATTCCTGCTTCACCAAACAAGGGGGTGGGGGGATGATAAGTAAACAGGTAGTAGGTACGAGCACACAAGGCAACAGAAATCAAGGTTCTGGGAGCCAATATCTGCAGCATAGGAAGCTAATGGTGATGTAGCCTATCCACCTCAAGGGTTGATGTTTGAAATGCTTTCCTGATCACTAAGCTTCTCGATTGAGTTCCACCATCAACAAGGTGTTTCTACATTTATGTCACTTATCGGAAACCAGAAGTGACTTTCAGTTAATTAGTGTGATTGCAATAGGCCGTTTTTTGATGCTTAACTCATCCTGCAGTTTTCGATATATTGACACAGGACAAACACAGAAACGTGAGGAATTCTTGGGAGATGGTTGCTTCTATACAGATAAGAAATGTAACATAGCTTTTGTGCGCTATGCATGATAACGCGAGAAAAATTTCCCATTGACTTAACATTACGGCCAAATTCGGATGGCTGTAACTGTCAATTTTTGAGCTAGAAAAACGAAAATCGGCATCACTCCCAAAATATCCGCCCTTAGGAAAACCACTGAGCACATTCCGATGATGTCAATGAGAGTTTATTGAGAGCTTAGCAGAGAGGCCCAGGAGTTCCCAGACAGGGCAGAGAGGACCGTTTTTGTGCGTCTTTGCGCATTTTTGTGTGTTTTCGCTTTTTTTTTCTCGTTTTTGCGCATTTCGCACATTTTTGTTTGTTTTTGTGTGGTTTTGCACATTTTGCCCGTTTTTATGTGGTTTTCTGAGTTTTTGCACACTTTTATGCATTTTTCGCACATTTTTGTGCGTATTTGCATGTTTTCGCGCGTTTTTATGCATATTAATGTTTTTTTCGCCCGTTTTTTGCACATTTTTATGCGTAATTGAGCGTTTTTATGCGTTTTTGCATGTTTTTGCACATTTTTTGCACGTGATTGTGCATGTTGTTGTGAGTTTTTTGCACATTTGTGTGTTTTTGCCCGTTTTTGCATGTTTTTGTGATGTTTTCTGTGTTTTTGCACATTTCTATGTGTTTTTGCATTTTTTGCATGTTTTCATGCGTAATTGAGCGTTTTTGTACGTTTTTGTGTGTTTGAAAGTTTTTGTGCATCTTTGCACGTTGTTGCGAATTTTTGCTTGTTTTTGCACATTTTTATGTGTTTTTGTGTTTTTGCACTTTTTTGCATGTGATTGTGCATATTTGCTTGTTTTCGCACGTTTTTTGCACATTTTTATGCGTAATTGAGCGTTTTTATGCGTTTTTGCATGTTTTTGCACATTTTTTGCACGTGATTGTGCATGTTGTTGTGAGTTTTTTGCACATTTGTGTGTTTTTGCCCGTTTTTGCATGTTTTTGTGATGTTTTCTGTGTTTTTGCACATTTCTATGTGTTTTTGCATTTTTTGCATGTTTTCATGCGTAATTGAGCGTTTTTGTACGTTTTTGTGTGTTTGAAAGTTTTTGTGCATCTTTGCACGTTGTTGCGAATTTTTGCTTGTTTTTGCACATTTTTATGTGTTTTTGTGTTTTTGCACTTTTTTGCATGTGATTGTGCATATTTGCTTGTTTTCGCACGTTTTTTGCACATTTTTATGCGTAACTGAGCGTTTTTGTGTCTTTGCGTGGTTTTTTTTTGCTCATTTTTGCGGACTTTTATGCATTTTATCGTGTTTTTGGGCATTTTTTGCACGTTATTGTGCGTATTTGCATGTTTTTTGGCTGTTTTTGTGCGATTTTCTGCGTTTTTGAGCACTTTTACGCATTCTTGCTTGTTTTCGTACACTTTTGTGCATACATGCATGTTTTCGCACATTTTTTGCGTGTTTTTATGCATATTGACGGTTTTTTCACAAACTTTTTGCTCGTTTTTATGCGAAATTGAGCCTTTTTGCGTGTTTTTGTGTGTCTTTGTGCATTGTTGCAAATTTTTGCTGACTTTTGCGCATTTTTATGCATTTTTGCGTGTTTTCACACATTTTTTGCATGTGATTGTGCGGTTTTGCATGTTTTGCCCATTTTTGCATATTTTTGTGCATTTCTATGCGTTTTTGCATATTTTCGCACATTTTTTGCAGGTTTTTATGTGTAATTGAGCGTTTTTGCGCATTTTGTAAGTTTTTGCATGTTTCTGAGCATCTTTGCGCATTGTAGCGAATTTTTGCTTGTTTTTGCAAATTTTTTAGCGTTTTTGTGTTTTCGTACTTTTTTTGCATGTGATTGTGCGTATTTGCGTGTTTTGTGTGTTTTTGGCACGTTTTTATGCGTAATTGAGTGTTTTTGTGTGTCTTTGTGAGTTGCTGCAAATTTTTGCTTGTTTTTGCAGATTTTTATGCGTTTTTGTCCATTTTTTTCCTGTTTTTTGCATGTTATTGTGCGTATTTGCGTGTTTTTGTGCGTTTTTTGCCCGTTTTTGTGTGGTTTTGCCCGTTTTTGTGCAGTTTTCTACGTTTTTGAGTGCTTTTATGCGTATTTGCGTGTTCTCGGATGCTTTTATGCATACTGACATGTTTTTTACGTTTTTATGCGTAATTAAGAGTTTTTGCGCGTTTTTGTGCGTCTTTGCGCGTTGTTGTGAATTTTTGCTCGTTTTTGCGCATTTTTATGCATTTTTGCATGTTTTCATGTGTTTTTTGCACGTGATTGTGCGTGTTTTCGTGCATTTTTTGCACTTTTTGTGCGGTTTTGCATGTTTTGCCTGTTTTTTTGTTTTTGTTTGTTTTTGCACTTTTTTTGCACGTGATTGTGCATATTTGCATGTTTTTGCACATTCTTTGCACGTTTTTGTGAGTAATTGCGTGTTTTTCCATGTTTTTTAGAGTTTTGGCACAATCATTGCAAACACACTCACATTTTCTGCACATCTCTCTAGTTCAATCTTACAATCTAAGTAATTGTGGGTTAAGGGTCTTGCTCAAGGAACCAACAGTGGCAGCTTGGTAGAAGTGGGATTTGAACCCTGAACCTTCTGGTCCAGAGTCTAGTGCCTTAACCATGATGAAAGTTCATAATTAATCTGTATTTTGTTTACATAAAGTAAAAAGGGCAGGGAATACAGTCATTACTGCTCATTAGATGTCTCCTGAAAAACACAGGATCTGCAGTTTTTTAAATAATGACCACTTCTCTTCATTCTGCACTAGCGCACTGTGATTGGCTGATTGGATAATCACATGACTGAGTAGCTCTATAGGTGTTTCTAGTACGGTGGTTTAAGGATTGAAGCATGTTAGGAAACTCCCTGGCAAGTCTCATCTTTAGGATATCTTCTTTATCTTCCTTCAAAACATCTGCAGTGACTCAACCTGTAACGGAATCGTTTCTAATCTTCAAACAAAAAGCAAATCACACAGCTTCCTCCTTAAGATACCTACAGGATACAAGATGTTTGCACCATTAGTTTAGTTTAGATGCTGGCCGTTCACCTTCAAAACTTTCCACAGCACCAAATCCACAGATAAAAGCTCCGCTTGGCTGTATTTTAATGCGATATTAGCCCTGTTGTAAAAGTAAAGGAGCAAACGACACACACCAAACTAAACTACACTTAGTGTAAGGAGGAACCTCTGCGAATTGTAAACAACATTTTTGGGCTTAACGACTCTGTTTCGCCGTCATTTCGAGTTTATTTGTGCCTCCCTTTTCGCGTCTGTTCTTAATAAACGTCTCTGTCCTCTCTCTGCTCTGGGTTCAGCACTCGCCCTCAGGAACAAAGCTGGCATTAAGTCTTCGGGATGATCTTTATGGTGGCGACTTACTTTGCACTTTTGTGTCATTACGCTCGAAATATAACCCATCCTGCTGAGACGCGTCTTGTTAACTTCTGCTAAAACTCTACCTGCAGAAATTATGACTTCCAATCACAAATCCTCCATAGAAAAGTTGTACAGATTCACTCTAACCCCTGGAGGAGCTCATATCATACCTTTACGCAGCCTGATAAGAGGTGGAGCAGACGGCACAGTGGGATGAGAGAACCACGTCTGAACTTTGAGTCTGACATTTTTTCAGCATCACATTTTTTTCTTTATTTATATATATGATGTCGGGATCTAAGTGCTGTAAAGTTTGAGCGATGCCTGCAATTAAATACCTTAATTATGACATTGAGAATCATTGCCAATGTGTACCAGCGTCGGCGTAACGTCAGTCAGTGCAGAAAAAGCAGGACACCTTAATGACCTCTAAAGTGGTTTGAAACCACCATAAAACACTCTGAGGGCTTTTTAACATGCTTCTGACTGAAATCTCATGATTGTCCTGGGATCCTTGGCATGTTTGGACATTTCTGTTATGGAGAAGGACTTTTCTGAAGTGAATCAACCCCCTGCCTTTTCTCCGACCTTCCAAAGGGTAAATAAAGACGGTTTATGAGACCAACACGATTATCGTAACCTTGCTTTTAGCCAGAAGACTCTTAGCCTGGAGATGACCTGTCCCACCTTCACCTACTCAAAAGATGTAATGGCTTTTCCTGATCTCGAGAAGATTAAGTGTTCACTCTCAGGGATTTTATTAGAAACCCTTTTTTCAGTCTTATTTTAATCACCCTTCAGGGCTCCTGCTTCATCTAATGTACACAAGATACGACTGGAGAGCTTCCTTGTCTTCGTTTCTTTCATTCGTTCCTCATTGTAGAGGACTCGACGAGATGCTTAGGTGCTAATAAGGTACGGCGGACATGGAATGGAAAAGGTGCTCAGCATGAACGCGCAGCTGGAGCAGGACAGGCATTTTGATGGGCAATTTTTCTTGCTGGTTTAGAGGTTTAGAGAGGTGGGGGTGGGTAGAAATGGATGGGCAGCTGTAGTAAGATGGGCATTGTTGAGCAGATTACTCCCTTCCACTTTTGAAGCTTTAAGGGTCTCTCTTTGGTCCGGGGTGGGCATTGATGTCTAACTCGCTGTGTGGGACTGTAATTTTTAGTTATTTGTGGTTGGGTTTACATGGATTGACAGGTTGATTGGAGTAAGATAGACTGTTCCTTGTGTGTAGGGGCAAGAACCTGCAGGGTTTTTCAGGGTAGACATCAATACGTAGCAGGAAATGGACATGGAAGTAGTTGGTGTGAGGACAGAGGATGCAGAGGACAGAGTGAGATGGAGGAGGACGACTCGCTGTGGAGACCCCTGAAAAGGGAAAAGCCCAAAAAAGAAGATGAAGATGTAGCAGGACATGGACCCCAAAAATGAGAATGAATTTCCACTAACAAAACTCAGATCGTAAACCAAAAAAAAAACCAAAAAAAAAAACAAAAACAATAATGAATCAAACCCATAACACAAATGACATGAAGTGCCAGAGTGGGTAATGACAGGCATCTGGATGGGTTTTGACATTAAAAGTCTCAGAGTTTATTTTATTGTCCCTATTATATTTTATACCATGTACGCGTGCTGTTTTGTCTGTTTGCTTTTTTTTATGGTTAGTTTGATTTTCTATCCGTTCCTTTTGGAGTGGCTTCATAAACTCAGAGGAGAACAAAGAAAACAAAAAGCCACAACAGCTATGAATGATCTGGTTATCCTTCTTAGATGATTGTACAATTGGAACGTGAAAGGCTGAATAAGTGGAGAGTGACCATAAAAACACAGTCATGGGCAGAACTCGAGAAACTGGGAAGTTGTAAAATTGTGGGAAAAGGAAGGAAAACAAGGAGATGTGGAACTGTGGATAGGGACACGCAACAAATTTATCAGTTTTATAGATTTAGATCCATAGAAGGAAGTAATTTGAGAAATACGAGATAGAGAGCAGTCCATTGATCCATTTATCACTGGAGTGAATCCAAATCTCTCCCAGACATATTGGGTCGAGGCAAGAACACGTCCTGGACAAGTACAGCAGAGAGCAACACTCATTTATTTTGAGTGGCAGATAAATGGGAAAGTCTTTTTAAAAAATAAACGAATGCAGCAACAATCCAGAACCAAAGAAATGCAAGAGATCCATCTCTTTAAAACATTAAGTTACATAGATACATAATGCGCCGAACGAAAAGCCTCACCAAAACTGATAATGGACGTCAACTGTAATCAAATTCTTAAATTGATCAATTCTCTCAGTTTGTGTCACTAAACCCTGGTTCAAAAGAGTCCAGCTGGTCCAAGAATGGCTCTACAGTATAGCCAATTTATCTAAGCAAGCAGAAAAACCTAGACATAAACTCATCTGGAGAACATGCAGGGATAAATATGATGGAATAAAATATAAAATCCCTAAGAATCAGAAAAATGAACACTGACTCGTTAAAGACCAGGTCAGGAGCGAAGTACAGCATGCGAGCGTTGACATTTTTGTATGATCTCCACCCAAGAGCGAAGACCATGACGGCCATCCAGGCGTGCTGAATCATCGTCATCTGATCGTCCACGTGCAGGTTGCGGAACCCTGGAAAAAAAATAACAGGTCAGTAAACTTTTAAAATAATGACAACATTTTAAGAACCGCAACAAAAACTAGATCACATTACTCTGCAAAACCGTTACTATGTAAGCCCCAAAGCATTGGGTGTTGTAGTGAAGATCTTCTTCTTCTTTGGGCTTTTCCCTTTTCAGGGGTCTCCACAGCGAGTCATCCTCCTCCATCTCACTCTGCATCCTCTGTCCTCACATCAACTACTTCCATATCCTCTCTAACTACATCTATATCTTCTCTTTGGCCTTCCTCTTCATCTTTTTCCTGGCAACTGCATTTCTCACATCCTTCTACCAATATACCCACTGTCCCT
>JAVSBU010000090.1:5153235-5171398 GCA_033118015.1 Loricariichthys derbyi | reverse complement strand
TCACTAATTGAAAAATCATTTATTAAACATAATGAAAGCATTTTGATCCTAATATGCTTAAGCATTTGGCTGGATCGTAACTGCCTCATGCACGTTATTATTGCTACGTGACATCAACTGTATAGTACTAGATTATGGGTTAAATTGCACCCGTTTTACGTGAAGCTCTGAGTGAAATGATAAACTGTATATTTATTCATTCGACCCGTGTACTGCATATGTAGATTGTAAACGGTCAAGTGTAAACACTTACGACTTGACTAATACTCTGGGTACGAATTGTCTCGTTAATAGTTAGGACTTGACCAGGAACCACTTGACCAGTGTACGATTTGACTGGCACTCTAGTGAACCAGCTTCCTATAGCCTATACTGTTATTGACGTCATACACAAATGAACCTCATTTGTTTGGCTCTGGTGTTTTGGAGCAGCCCTGAGAATGGCCTACAAAAGTCCATTTTTTAACAATTATAAGGTATACTAATCTCCATCCGACTGCATGAAATTATTATTTGTTATATAAAGAACCAGAAATGACCATTAGATGATATTCACCAAAACACATTAAATTTGCTCTTTAATATAACCAGAAAATACAGGAACTTTGTATGCAGTATTAATAATATTCTACAGGCTACAGTGGCACATTTTTAGTGTGGCCTCCCCTTACACTTGAGCAGTACCATCAACTGGCAGAGATGCCAAGTTGACCCTTCTACAGACTGAAGAATCTTGTTTAGGAATGGTCTTTTTGAAAGGGTAGTAGCCAAGAATACTTTTTTTGGATGGGGAACAGGGTGAAAAGGCTAAGATATGATAAGCCCACAAAGATCTGTGGAAAATAGTATTACGGAGTGCCAAATCCAAGATTGAAATTTTGCATTCAACTGTCAATGATAAGTTCTATGTGGCCATTATAACCGTTGCTGAAACGACAAATCTAATGGTGGTCCAAGACTTTTGCGCTGTACTGTACACTTGCGTGTATTTTAATGAATGCACATGAAACATGTCGTGCAATTGCTGGACACATTTTAAAATGATCCACTAGTGTTTTAGTCTCAGAACATGATTTTCTGTGTTAAGAGTTCATAAACATGTTTAAAGATATCTAATGTTTCCTTTAGAAAATCAATGCAACATTTGACAAAATGTTGACAAAAGTTGACAAAAATGCACAAAGTTTTGCTTTGTAAAACTAAAAATAAAAATGGAAGCTATGGTAGATTCAGGTTGTTTGATTATTTGTCTCATTGTATTAGATGAAACACAAACTTGTGTTAAATAAGTTGGCACCTTTGCTTTAAACTATGTATTTCTGATGGAGATACACTATGTATACAAAGGTTTGGCTTAGATAAATACTTTTTTACATCATTCCACCGATGTACTTGATTTCTGATTTGTTTATAGGACGCGTTATCTTTTCTATTGTTTGTCAGTGATGCTGAGTAATCTCAACAACACTACATTTCACAAATAGATTTTGAAAAATAATTCAGCTAAAATAAATTTCCACAACAAACTCTTGTGTGTTTTTAATAATGGATTTCAGCCTGGCCATGCAGCCAAGTCTCTCACTTGTTCCCAGTGTGGGGCAAGCAGTCACCCCTACGCCACCTTCTGTGGAAACTGTGGCATCTTCCTGGAAGGACCACCCCGACAGCCGACCTGTACCACTGAAGAGCTCACAGTGGGGCCTGACCAGGTATAATATGTATCACAAAGCTCTCCATGACTTATGAATTTTATTATCATCATATCTTCATAAATATAGTGGAAAATAAGGCACGCTCTTATTAAAGGATGTAAGAGTAATGTGCATTTCTTTGTTTAAGGAATGATTAGGTTCCACTTTCCTACAGTTCTTACACTGACTAAGTACTGGACAAAATAATGGCAATATTCATTGTTATTTCAGTATTGTATTCATTTACAATGGTCTTATACGCTGTAATTTTATATTCTCTATTTTATTATACTTTTCCTAATATTACATTATTTCTAATGTATTAGTCTACATGTATTTTATTTTAATTATTGCATTATTTTTTAATTATTTATTATTTTTATACATGTTCTCTCTGTTAATATTTATTTAGCTTCTGTTTACTTAAAATCAGGGGCGTTACTAGACCTAAAGCTTTACTGGGGCACAGCGCCCCCACTCCGGCCAACCACCACCAATTTTTACCCTGTCCCCCACAACCCACCCTTAATGGTTATACAAATACTTTTTTAGACCTTATTTGTATCCTGGTTTATACTTGAAGTCCTCCTGTTCCATATTTTATTTCGTTTTGCACTATTTTAATCCTGGTTTAGTCCAAGTCTTTATTTAAGGTTGTTTTCCCTAGATCTTGCTATGGTTACTATGGTTGATAAACGTTGTGGCTTTCTGTTGAAAGATGAAGATTGTATTTTCTGTTTGCTGGCTGTTCTAGTTTTAATTCAGAATAGAGTATAAATGAATGCTTTGGAACAATGTGAGGTAGCTGAGATTTTTTTTTATACTGGGGCACGTGCCCCAGTAAAAGTGTTCTAACGACGCCCATGCTTAAAATATTCCTATAAACTTATTAATTAGCTAACTTGAGTCTTGATCCTCTGATTGTTTCTTCCTTATAATATTTAGTGAGTTTTTCTTGCTACTGTTGCTCTTGGAATAGCGTTGAGTCCGAATGACATCACGACTGACCCGGATGTCTCAGACAAACGTTTCCATGTGGCTACTGGTACATATATTATTCAAACTTTCATCACTCTCCGTGAAAAGGATATTCCAGGAGTGACATTTCTGCATGAAACGATCATGAACCACAGCATAATTCAGCTTAAAATGTGGCTGGAATGTCAAGGCTTGCCTGTTACCGGTACAAAGACGGATTTAGTGAGTAGGTGAGTTGGGAAGTTGCTAGCTGTTTGGTTTTAATCAGACTCGGCAATGTTTGTGGCCAGAATGGTCCCGCCATGACTCTGTATCGTCTTATTAATACCCAATTAACCGGACATTTTACATAAACATGTGTTCATACCGTCTCTAACTGAAGATTTGGATCTACAATTTTGAACGATAGCTGTGCTGTTTAGCGGTCGAGTATTTTATTTCAATTTCAAAATCAGTTAACATTAGTTACTTGCAGCCGATGATAGTCATGACTTCAATGCTTTTAAAACTTTTAAGACTCTGTAGAAGCCCTGTATTTAGTGTGTTTAGTCCACACATCCATTAGTCACTTCTGGGTTTATGTTTAGCGATGTTACTGACTTATTAACAGTAAAAACCCAACCTGTTCTGGAGTATATGTAGCTGGTATCGGGTCGGAGTGTTTATCAGTAGGCTCTGCTTCTCTGACAAAGTGTTTGGAGCATAAATACGTGTCCTTTTTTACTCTTTTGTGTGTGAAGTCTGGTCTCGAGCACCCATCGAGATTACGACGAGGTTTTACAAATGGAATGAATGTTAATCCTATCATGTAGTCCTCTTGGGAGTATCTCGAATCGCTCCGGCAAAATACATAACTGCAGTGCTTTGTTGTGACTATTTCTAAGTGGTTCGAACGCAAAAACAGCCCTTGCGCGAGCCTGCAGCATGCAGCTTTGTCCGACAATGCCTAACTTTTGCGCGCATGCGCATTTGAGCATGCTATTTTTTTAAAAATACGTCATTCGGACTCAACCCTCTTGTGTTTAGATAATAGAAAATAATATGAAATTGTAAAGCCGCTTTGATACAGTGAACCTGAACCTGTCGTTCTGTTTGCTTTTTCTAAATGTAGGCCTCACAACCAGTACTGTCCTTGCAGACTGTAGCAGCAAGCAAGGCGGTATGTACGGATGCGCAGACGCAGACTGTGGGCCTCTTCTACCCCTCCAGCACTGAGCTGCAGAAACGGGGGCAGCAAAGGGAGGTGGAGATTAGCAGACAGGGGCAGATGACAGACAGGAAGCCTCTGCTCACGGCTATCAGCCCTGGACGAGGTAATGATGTTATGCCCTAAAATCAGCAGATATGCATGTCTTCCCTGCAAATGTTAAGTTTCATTTAGTTTTCATTAATTTTGAAAGTCAGCATCTACTTTTGTGTAAGTATGTAAATACAGTTTACTTTAATAAGGTATATAAGGTTAAAGTACTAAATATCATAGTACTGACAGTTTTTCCATTAATTAAAGAAAAAATAAATAAAACAGTCACTGTTAGTCTTATTAACACTTCTTACGTCTGTTGTCACCTGGTTCCAGGATTCTGGAGGAAGCAGCTGGATCATATCTGCGCTCACCTGCGCAGTTACACGCAGAACAATAGCGATTTCAGAGCTCTGGTGGGAGAGCCGAGGATGGGCAGGGTGAGCTCCAATCACTATTTACCCTATTTACACCAATTATCCATAATGGTAAAACTACTGACAGAAGTGAATAACGTTGGACAGTATGATATTCTGGGTAGTGTTCCACCAGGAAACTGTGGGTCATGGTGTTCATATGGATGGACACACCTCTACCTAAATATTTGTGCACCCCTTCATGGCAATAGTACACTGTAAGGGTGTATCCTCTTTCAGCAGGATAATGAGACCTGCCAGACTACAACAGTTTGTTCAGAAATGGTTTGAAGAATATGACAAAGAATTTAGCTGTTAACTTAATTTCCAAATTTCCTAGGTCTCAATCCAATCAAACATCAGATGTGTTGGACAAATCAGTCAGATCCATGCACACCCTAACTCACAACTTGGTGTACAGGGCTTGAAGAATCCGTTGCTATGATCTTGCTATCAGATACCACAGGACACCTTCAGGGGTTCTTGTCGGGTTCTCAGCGAGTCTTGGCTGCAGAGAGGGGCCTGCACATTTAATAGGCAGGTGGTTTTGTGCCCAGTCGGTGTGTAACAGTCCAACATAATGAGCTTTCTTTTTCTCTGGTAAAAAACTTCAAAGTTGGTGCTATGCATTAAGACATGTAATGTTCTTTTGGTACTTGCCAAACACACTTCCATTCATCTGAGTGCCAGAAGATGAAGTGGGATTAATCAGGCTTCCATTGCTCCAAAGTCCATTTCCAATGACATTGCCTGGCCAAAAAAAAGTTCTCACACACTAATATTTCATTGGACTACTTTTAGCTTTGATTATGGCATGTATTCGCTGTGGCATCGTTTTAGCAGCTTCTGCAATGACACAACATTTATTTTGGTCCAGAGTTGTATCATTTTTAATTGAGATCTTGTATTGATGATGGGAGATTTGGACCCACTGTGCAAAGTCTTCTCCAGCACATCCAAAAGATTCTCAATGGGGTTCAGGTCTGGACTCTGTGGTGGCCAATCCATGTGTGAAAATGATGTCTCATGCTCCCTGAACCACTCTCTCACAATTTGAGCCTGATGAATCCTGGCATTGTCATCTTGGAATAAGCTCAAGCCTTTAGAGAAGAAAAAATCAACTGATGGAATAACCTGGTCGTTCAGTATATTCAGGTATCAGCTGACCTCATTCTTTGGGGACATAACGTTGCTGAACCTAAACCTGACCAACTTCAGCAGAAACCCCTATCACAGGTGGTGACTATTTTTTTGGCCAGGCAATGCATTTCCTTCATTCCAGCTGACACTTAGCATTGTGCATCTTGATCTTCATTGTGGGAACTGTGTGAAAGCATTAATCGTGTCAACATGAATCAAGTTTTTTTTTTTCCTTTAATATTGCATCAACACTAACAGCTATTCATAACAGAAACAAGGTTACATCGAAACTGGTCACATTCATACTGGGCCAGTTTATACTGACCAAATAATCTAATGCATGTCTTTGGAATGTGAGAGGAAAGCAAAGAGGAATCTTGACAGCCGGGAGGTAGCCATGCTACCCGCTTGATAAGGTTTCCAAGGGTGTGGTTCTGTTTAAACTTGAATTTGTATTTTATTTTAGAACATTATAAAATAATACAAAATGCTATTAAAACGTGATATCTTCTTTATACAGTTCCTGTAATTCTTATACCTTCACACAAATTACATCTCATTGAGAGGTGTAATCATCTAAATACTTCCTGCTTATCCATATACTGTTTCTAATGTGTTCTTCTGGTCTCCAGCTGGTCTCTGCCTTCATAGAAGAGGACAGTTATGAAGTCAGACTGCATGTTAACTTCACTGTGGCAACTCTAGACAGATCTATGGTGAAAAACATTACAATTCTCTCTCTTTCCATTTGACATAAGTGTAAAGATCATTACATGTGCAGTACTTGTGCAAAAGCCTTAGGCCACCATTAGATTTTTTTTTTGTTTTTGGATAATGTTGTAATGACCATGTAGAACAACTTTTGGGCATATTGGACCCATATATTTCAAACTTGCTTTGTCACTCCATAGAATATCGTATCTTTTCACCTTGTTCCACCTCAGAAAAAAGTGGTTTCTTGGCTGCTACCTTTCTGATCAACACCATTCCAGATCAAGCTTCTTCGGACTGTAGATCAGTCGATTTGGCATCCTGACGAAATTGCCACTGCTAAAGTGTAAAGGGAGGTCACACTCTATACTTACCACTGTAGCCTATAGAAAGTGTTTTAATCAGTGCAGCTTTTTGACACTGCATACAAATTTATTGTATTTTATGCTAGTTTTATATTTACAGTATATTATATTATAACATTGCTAAAACAATGGTATGTCTAATCTTATGGTGGCCTGAGACTTTTGCACAGTACTCTATAATGAACCCAACAGTAATAATAATGCCTGAAAATTAGTTTATGGGAAAATCTCAGTTGTGCTAACTTCTCTGATTATTAGCAGTATTAACATTAGTACCACATCTACTGTTATATACTCTGTGCGCAGACTTCAACAGCAGGGCAGCCAAATGGATCTACCTACGAGAAACAGGACTTCAGTATTGTAACAGAGAACGGAACCATGTCCACAACCAGCCTAGGTACATGACATTCATTTTAAGAGTTTCGTGGTTTAGTTACCTAATTAAACTCCAGCTGAAAAATTTGCTATATATGCTTCATTCACAAACGATTTGTTACTACTGGCTGAATCAATATCAAATCACGGCCACAGACTGAGCTCACACTGGGACTGAGCTCATTTATGCCCCCTTTCCACTGGCCTGTGCTCACATTGCATTTAAACACTCTGGACCTGAGCATTCTTGTCATCAGAATACCACTTGGTGTGGTGGAGAAGATGCACTTGCAAAGCAATGGACTTCATGGTTGTACTTGCGTGGATTTTTTAGAGTTATTTCAGATACACTAACAGCCCTCATATACCTTAAGAAATTATTTTTCAATACCATGAATTTCTGCTACTTGTCCTACACACACAGGTAGTCCACAACTTCCATCGTTAGGTGAATTTATCATGTTAATTAATATATATTTTCCAGTAGTAACAACTTAAAGAATGCCATTTTTACAAGTGTTTCTTAAAAACCGTCTTATTCTACAAAATTATAAAAAGTAGTTATTTGATTCCTCTACACTGGAAAAGCATCACAAACCAAAACACCTGTCTGTATACATTTTCTCATTATTATACCACAAAGGGCATCGTTGGGGAAATAGGTATTATAAAAAGTAATACATTTTTAAGTTACTGGTATAAAACTGTTGTTTCACATAAATGAAATGATTTAAACCCTGGAATTAAATGGAGCACATCTATATTTAGGCTCAAATTTGAACTAAGGACCATCATAATGGAAGGCTGTAACTCTACCCACTACTATGAAACTTATAGTCAAAGTAAATTTTATACTAGGAACATACAACCTACATAATTCAAGCTAGTATATTTGAATTTTTTGGTATTGGATATAGTGTATGAGGCAAGTAAATTTTCAATGTTAATTTTCATGAATTTGTGGTTTGTATAGTTTAATGTGCTGTTGCTGTGCATAGAACCAGCATTTCAGTCTTCTTTTTTTTTTTAAACAGAAAATTTAGCGACCTCTGTCATTTTTGTGGTACAACTGCATGTGAACATCCCTTTAAGAAGTGCTTTGTGAGTTACAAATGGTCAGAATACGTCTAAATTTATGAACGTTTACATCAATTCGCAAACACGACTTCCAAGCAATTGTGGGTTAACGGTCTTGCTCAAAGACCCAACACTGCCAGCTTGGCAGAGGTGAGATTAGAACCCTGGACCTCCTGGTCCATAGACCAACACTTTAAACTACCATAGTCCCAGGAAATTAAAAATATCATGTTCTTTAGAACATTGTTAGGAAGCTGAACCTCTCGATCAAGACTACCTCACTGTTCACCTGGGCCCCACAGCAAATAACCTGTGTGATTTTTGAACATACAAATCCATTTTTTCTGATCATCAGCCATCACATCTTCAGCAAAATACATCCTTTTCTGACCACTGAAGTGACTAAGATCCTCATAAGGGCTCTTGACACTTCATTACTGCAGTGCCCTGCTTGCCAGTCTGTCTTTATTTTCCATTGATTCACTATAGAGCATCTAGAATAAAATATTATCATTTTATTTTTTCTGAGACATTTAACTGAACAGACTCAAATGATTTAGTTACCAAAAAGGATCTTTCTTTTTTTATGCTTGCGGATGCTACAAGAGCTTGATAAGGCAGAATGATCATTGTTGGACAACATGTCCTGCAACCTTCATACTTTCTCTGAGCAGCTTTAACAGAGGCTTGTTGCAGTAATTTGACTCCTGTAAATTCTGTCTTTGATGGTGGGCTGCAGGAGGTAGGACTGAACCAGCTCTGTCCCAATATACGTGTGGTCCATGTGCTTAGGTAAGACATTAGCACATGCTTATTTGGTGCACAACTGTATCAGACAATGACTGGAATAAAAATTAAGGGGTAAACAGCTATTAGGATGTTTGGATTAGAGCACGAAGTTTCTAACCAAATAGTTGTGTGCGCAAAAAAGGACAGTGCACCCATTGTATGAAGTCTCTGGTGAAGTTATGCATTAAATAGTGGTATTGTGTTGTGATCTTTAAAAAAATTAAAAATACTGGACAAAAAAATTTTAATCCTCAATTGACAATATACATACACATCCAGCACGTCATCTCTTAATACATATAACAGTCTTCTGGGCAAACAGAGGTGAAAGTTTTTTAGCGTCTTAGCCGCAGGAAGAAGGCATGTCTGCACTCTTTGCTGTCCACCGGATAGTATTTATCATAGAAGTCCAAGATATACTCCTCAGCCTTGAAGCCAAACTTCTGGTACAGCAGCATGGCAGGGTTGCTGGCCGAAACATGAAGTGTGACATCTTTCCCCATGCATGTCTGTCCAGAAGAGAGAGAATTTTTTTTTTGTTAAGCAATTACTACGTGGTCAAAACTGTTTGCACAAAACAGTTCTAGGGACTAATTTGGGAGAAACTGTCCGTGCATATTCTGCCCAAACCCATCTCTTCAAGTGGGTCTGGGCACGGTATGGAGCAATCACACTAGTCAGACGAGCCACACTGGTGGTCAAATGTGCTCAGTACAGATCACCTAGTGTGAGTACACCCTAAGCCTTGGAGCCGGTTTATTTTTATTTTCTCATCTTTAAGGATCTTGAAATTAACAGCTTATCCTGGGCAGGGGAGCAGTGGAGGGTCCAGAGTCTATCCTGGAGTTAACAGGTGGCTGCGTACCCCGGATGGGACTCAGTGATTTTATCATGCTGCCAAGCTTAAACACCCAAATAGTAATATAAGATGTGAAGCTGTCTGACTTCACAGAAGCAAGTAGAGACACCACCTGATCCTAAATGGTTGAATGAATTCCCCTCTGTTTAAGGAACACAGACACCAAAACTTAAGTTTATGTTTAGTGGCAGTAGTTGGAACGTGACAAGACCTTCCCCATCATTGTTTTGTTTTGCCTGTGTATTTCCTGATTGGCTCACCTGAATCAGATGGTAAATCATAAACGTGGCGATGCCAGCCCTCCTCCACTCAGGATGCACCAGCAGGAAGGAAATGTAGGCCTCGTTATATTTGACATCGGGCACCATGAAGCCGAAACCAATCACCACTTTCTTATAGAGGACCACCACGCTGAAATCTGGGTACTGTAGGCACTCAGACAGGTCCACACCTTCAAACACAGCAATGTTAAAGAAGCACAGACCTTAACGATGACTATGGTCAGATCTGCATTTGATATGTAGTTGCCGGTTAATAGGATGTGATAAAAATTGATAATGCATACATTTTTATATTATAAACAATTCAATAAACAATGATCCACTTTGTAAGGCCTCAAAACTTTCTTGAATTGGTGAAGGACAATATTCTGCCAGAAATTTCATTCCATCTTTGATGGTTTTCTTATAAAGCATTGGCTTTTTAAAGGTCACATGGAGTGGTCTTATCGGGGTGTCAGTTATCGATCTGATTGGGTTAATTAAGTGCCACAGCAATAAAATCTCGCTTGAACTAGTCAGTTTTATGGTATTTGGTGAAATAAACTAGACCAATCACCGAATTCGTGCTGAGAGGCTGATGAGATTGGAAATCGGTCCGTGTGTGACGTAACGTTCGCGATGGGTCAGATTTTCCGAAATGGGTCACACTACGATTTTTACCAATTTGTGTTCCCCCCACGAGATGAATCCTCTTTATCCGCGACCAAAGCAGCTTTATTATTTTCCCCTCATCACTACAGTATGAATCTTTTTTCTACTGAATGTGACGTCATGTCTTCGGCAGTATTCGGTAATTTCCATGACAACTGAAACTCTAACTCTAGGTAACGATTTTGAGCGTGATGTACTGAAATTTAACAGGTTAAACAAAAACAAATTGGCAAAACGTTCAGCGGCATTCAACACTATTTACTCCACTCTACCCATTCAGCTTAAGTAGATATGAGCAGTAAATGGTACCTTTAAACACATTGTCTAGAGACAAACCCTACATTAGACAGCATTCTGCTTATTCTTCTTCTCCTCAAGAGTCTTGAGAAGAGTCTTGAATTCTTTTGACAGTTTGTGAATACTTCCAACATTTGTTGTTTAGCAGACACCCTTACCCAGAGCAACTTACAACGGATATAGTCCTGTAATCCAAGTAATTGTGGGTTAAGGGTGTTGCTCAAGGATGAAACAGTGGTAGCTTGGCAGAGGTAGAATTTGAACCATGAACCCTATGGTCCATAATCCAATACCTTAACCACTAAGCCACCACCCTCCCTGTGTTTGAAAACGGTTTCAGTAAGTAGTCATCCCTGCTTAAAAAGGCTTTGAACTTTCCAGATTTTATTCTCTTAGTCGCTAATACTGAAATGGGGACTTGCTGTGCCTTTGGGGTCTTGTTGTATCGTTGCACTGCGTAGATATTTCACTCCTGTTTCTATTTCAGAGCTCATCGTCAGTTTTGCGACGTGGTATATGATGGGATAGGGTTTTAAATATATAATTTAGTTCATACATTAGTTGTATTAAGTTCATTGTCATTCCAATTTGACCAGTGACACCCAAACTTTCAGACAGAAAACAATCCAAGCATGTGTATTGTAAGCTCTACAATGGTCATTTTAGAACTCAAACTAAATAGGACCTAACCATTGAGCTCCCATCCTTTAATCTGCTAGTGCTGCAATAATTCTTAGAATAAAATAAATATGACTCACCAGGCCAGAACATTTCATGGCACATGGAATTGACAGAGGGAATGTGGTTTGGCCGTACGTAGCAGTAATCTATGGGCGAATCAGGCTCTGGAACCCAAGATGTGTCATTCCTGTGGTGGTACGCTCGAATCTCAGCCAGCAAGTTCATCTTCAGCGGCTTTGTCTCGTAGTCTCTCCTGCAGGTACACATGCACACGTATATGCAGATGGTCTGTCCCGTAGTTGATTTTGAGAGATTTAATGAACTAGACATTATATATCAAAATGTGATTAAGTGTCTTAATTTGTGTACCTTATATACGGTTTAAGAGTTCTGGATGTGTAAGGACTCTTGATCTCCTGGTCCACACAGGCATCAGAGCCCATGAGTCTATGCCAGAAAGAGACACTGGGCTGGTTGAAGCCTTTCCGGCTGGATCCTGTAACCTGTTAAAGGCGGGAGGAGGGGTAAAATCATAGATTAGGGATGTGTGATATTGAAAAATGGTTTCTCAATATTTTCTGGGATTTTGGCTATAAGCTAAAGTATCTTGGGTCTAAAGTATTCGAATGTTATTTGAACCCATCTCTCTCAAATACCCGAATTAGCACCGTGACTTTTGGAACATAATTGATGACAGGATTTGCCATCTTCTTGCCATCTGTTGCTTTTCTTGTTATAAGGCCTTTTTTGCAGAATGATTCCGCCAAGCCCATCGTGAATACAGTCAACCTCCTGTAATCGTGGGGGTTAGGGACCAGAACCTCCCACAAATTTTTCATTTTAAATAAAGAAAGTGCAGTTTTAGTTTGTGTCAACAGTGCCTGCAATTCTCTGCCTTTCATCTCTGTTAGTTGAACTCGTTTGTCTCCAAGGTAAGAATACAGTACTAAAAACTTTTTTTTTTTTGCTATGCATTGGTAAATTATACGTGTTTCTTAATTAGAAACATGTATTTCATAATTTAGGATTGTTTGGGGATGTTCCACAAGGCTGGAATGGATTGAATCTATTTCAGTTATTTTAACCGGAAGAAATTTGTTTGATATACGAGTTGATTGATTTACGAGCTTGGTTATAAAACAAATTAAAATCGTATCTCAAGGTACCACTAAACAAAATGCCAATGTGTGGATTTTTCAGCGAATAACAAGTTGGTAAGTTCCAGAGAAAAATCCGCAATTGGTTGAATTTGCAATTGTGGAACCTCGAGTAGGCCGAGTAGGAGTTGTCCTAATCTTCATATTCTTCACAGTGGTTAATTTGCAGATGGTGAAACGAGTTGTTGAGTCGTCTAACAGCAACCAATTTCCAACATAGTTTGCAGAAACATCCACGTTTTTAAAGTGTTCAATAATAATCATTTTGAACATCATTAAGACAACAATTACGACATAATTGTAGACAACAGATGTCACACACCCCTATCTCAAATAAAACAATGTCCTTCAGCAAGCATGTTAAACAGTAGGACTTGGAGCTTGGACCACTCAGACACGGTATACAAGTGACACTAGACCTGGTCAGAGGGCAACTCAGACTCTCACAAGGTATATAGGCAATAAATTTGCCAAAGAAAGTTTATATGTTACCTGAAATCGGTCGAGTATGCGCAGATCCTCACTATTCGTCCTGAACTTTCTTGTTTCGCTGGACGCAGCCACCTGTGCGCCATACACGCCACCAACCAAGCTGAGGGCAGCGCTGACAGCCTGGTCAGCATCCAGCAGGGGTAGCCCCCTCTCGCGTTTGGCCTGGCGCACGATCAGTTTGCGCCGCAGTCGCTTGGCCTGTGGTGTCACAGCCAGCGCTTGTGGGCATGCCTCCAGCCTTCGCAGCAGCATGCGCTCATCGTAAAAGCTGAGGGGGGCGTAGCGGGGTGCGGACGTGGTTCCAGTCTCAACCTTCTCTTTCCTGCGCTCACTTTTCTCCTTCCTGACTTCCTCTGGGCCATCCACTTCGTCGTCCTCACTCTCCGGCTCCTGCTTGATGAGCTCCTGTTTTTTGCGAGCGAAGACTATGCCTGCCATGCACCTGGGTGGTGCCAAATACTCGATGCCTGGATCAATCGCACCCTCAGCATCCAGCTCATCATCATCTACATACAAATGGTGGATAAATGTAGCATTGTGTCAATAGCTTGGAATTTCTAGAGCCAACCTGTTGGTTCTGTCCGTTCATACTCACCGTGAAAGAGCGCCTGAGGGGGCATGGCATCTGGCACGAGGTCTGCCTCCGACAGCAGGCTGGGCGTAGCAGAGTGAGAGGCAGGCGTGCCAGGGGTGGAGAAGTCAGGCGATGGCGAAGGCGACGGTGATGTCCGATCGGACGAGCTCAGCGAGGCAAAGTCCACCACCTCACCTCTCTCCAGTGTGAAAGAGCGGCCGCTTGGCCTTAGAGGGACAGTAGCGGCGGCCTCTCTCTGTGCCCGACGAATCTCCTTCGCCTCCTGTGTACGCGAGCGCTTCTCCTTCAGGCGCATAGCACTCTCCACGGCGCTACGTGCACCCCGCTTTCGAAGCCCCTCCACTGTTATGGTGGGGTCGGCCTTTGATGTACCTACAATACATATTTGTAATTTATAATGGACGGTTGCTACTATAGTTTGTCACAGTAATGTCTGATGCACAATTTTATGCCCTACTGTCCATTTTAGGCCCATATATAAACATGAGGAGCATTCAGTGTAGCTGAATTGGTTAAGGTACTGGACTACAGAAAAGGTCCAGGGTTCAAATCTCACCTCGACCAAGTTGGGTCCCTGACCAAGGCCCTTAACCCACTGTTGTTTGGATTGTAAGATTAATATAAGGGCATCTCCTAAATGACAAATGTAAACTGAGGTTCTACCTTTAGATTTGAGGGCGGAGCTGCAGGGCTTATCTCCCTCCGGTCGAAGGGTGGGTGGTCGATTCTGGACAAGTTTCCACCAGCCTGGCTCACCGAATTCCTGCGCCCCTGAACGGAAGAAAGTTGGGCTGCCGACAGACAAACAACCTGCCACGGTGCTCCACCATGTCGACGTCTTCTTCCTGGATGGAAACAAACCCATAAGTGCAGGGGATTAGCTTATCTGACTCTTTGGTGGGGAGCCACCACCTATCCACCCATCACTTGGACCCAGGTTCAAGTCCTGGTGGTCCCTTCCTGACAACAGCATGCCCTTCCAAGCACTGAGTGATGGACTGGTGACCTGTCCAGGTATCCGGTTTGCCTGGGATCTGTGAATTCCGGAATAGACCCTCATTCACTATTCCAGATAAGCCAAGGTTAAAACGAGAAAAATTTTAATTAAATTAAAAACCACCAATGCATTCAAAGTCCTAAACGGTCAGAAGTCCCTGACTCTGCTCTCATGTATATTTTAAGTCAGATGAAGCATGAAATCAACACATTACTGACAATCTTAACTACTTGCTTACATTTACCATCTCACCTGCTGCCGAGCAAGAAGGTCCAGTGGCGGTTAATGAAAGCACAGATATCTTCTTTCCAGCGGAAGTAGCCTTGTCGGCCTGTGCCCTCTAGAGACAGGTTATACATGGCCAGCATCACGACCTGCACACAGAGCAGCCAGGCTTTTACAAGGCTATTTGTAAGTCACTCTGGGTACGGGCAACTGCTAAATAATTAAATGTAAAGGTAAGGCTATATGTACTCTGTAGTCAAAATTGGCCCAAGTCTGAGTTTCCCACTAAATCCAATTTTGTTTGCAGACTGAGTATTTTTTTTTTATGTGACCTCATCATCTGAACAGTTCACGCTCCTAAACTGACATGCATGCACAACACCATTGCATCCTGAGAGCCATTCCTCCAGAGGAAAACAGTATGGAGTTAACAGAAACAGGCACTTCTTTAAGGGTCAGGTTAAAAAGGGCAAGTCATTTGGTTACAGCCATTTGTTTGGTTTGCATACTCTGGTTTTATAAACGTCACCTTTAATCTTTTTTACTTTCCCTTTTCATTGCGGTCATGGTCTCCTGTGGCCTGGGTTCAGTCATTTCTTTGGAAAGTTCCTCAATATCATCTTTTACTTTTCCTTCCCATGTTTGTTCCCTTCCCTTTTCCATCATGCTTTCTGTGTGTTTACTTGGGGTTGATAAAAGTAAAACTGGGCTCTTCTTAGTCGTATTTCATATATTTTTATTTGCTTTGTGTCTCTACAATTGTCCATAAGAAAACATTTAATAAAAAAGAAAGAAAAAGAAAGTTCCTAAAACATGGAGCGGTTGCAATGTGCCTTTATTTTGTTTGCACAGAAACATCACCCCACATATTTCTGAAGTCTGTTACTTCACTATACCACCACCATCCCTCACTGCTGTAATTTTCCTTTCTCCTCCACACACAATTATGGGAAGTGATGAATTGGGATGATGGCAGTCACATGAATTTCAATCTGGCTGTTCAGACAGAGTCGCATTGGCAGAAATCAGATCTGTATCGGATTTTAATAGCATATATCAGCCTAAATCAGAACCGCAAATGTCAGATTCAAATGTGTAACACATTTGTCACAGATATGAAGTAACAGATTGGATTTGGGCCACTTTTGCTTGCCGTGTCAACATATCTTAATTGATACAACGTATGGAATGTGGGTCATGCTTCAGGCTGGCTGTCAAACCTTTAAAAGTAACATCCATCATAGATTTTTCCTTTAGTTTCTTGAATGTTTAATGAAAATTTGGATGCTCTCTGTTCAGTGCTGTACATTTTATCTCATCAAATCCAAATGTACCTGCTGCCATGTGAGTCTCATCCTCTCAAAGCTCTCTTTTCCGTCGTCTGAACAGTCGGAGCAAACAAATTTGAAGAAGTTGTCACCTTTCAGGTAGCTGGGTTGCTCTCCTCGCAGCTGAGCTATAACATCGGAAGAGAGGGGGAAAAAAAGAAATGAGAAGTGTGTTTTGTGTTTAATTTAGACTGGATACTGAGGTGTGCAATGCTGACCAAAAATTATATCTCAATAATGTATGGGACAAATTTCAGACAAGTTTCATTAAATGATACTTTGAAAGTATATATCTTGGGTCTAAAGTATTCAAAAGCTGTTTGAACCGATTACTCTCAATCGACTGAATTGGCACTGTCTTTCAGGATATAATGGTTGACAGCATTCTGTTATTATTTGCCATCCGTTGCTTTTCTTGTTGTAAGGCACATTTTTCCAGAATGTTTGCACAAATGTTTACTGAGTGTGTTTTTCTGCTGGTGTCTTGGTTGGTTTAAGCCTCTGATAGACTCTAAGCTTGTCAGTGTCTTCATATTATGCACGGTGGTCAAATCGCAGATGGTGAAACAACTTAGCTGTGAAGCTGTCTTTAACAACCACAACCTATTTCTATCATAGTTTGAAGATTGCCATCTTTTGAACAGCAGAGCCCCATCTAGCAATTAAATCTAACAAAATGACCAGTGTTGTCTGTATTTTGCCTCCTTGTGCAGTCCATTATGGTACCTCTAAGAATGATCAAATTTACAAAAAAAGACCCTCAACTTTAGTAACACATTATTCACAATTCATAATGACAAACTTTGAAACTTTGAGGTTCTCACTGGCGGGGATCCACTTGCGACACTTTTCGCAGTAGAATGCAGTGTCTTCATTCCAGGTACCCTCAGTGTCCTCTCCCGGGTCACTGGTCAGAGAATCTCCGCTTTGGTCGTGTGAAAGGTCCACAGACGCCTGGTCCTCCGACTCCACAATGAGCAATGTCTCTCCCTCCACCTCACCCTCCTCCAAGCCATCAGAAGCTGATGTGCACATGGCCACATCGTCCGGTCCCATCATGCCCCGCTTCTCCACTACATCCATTATAACTCTGCAGCGAGACAGCAGGTACGTCAGATCACACTGTAATTATGGCCAGGCTGAGTAATGACATCTCCTGGATTACACTTAACTTTTGCGACCTGTTCTAGCTGGTGATTTCAGGAATTCTGGGGGCTGCTGGAATCACCGGTGGCTTCGTGCAGCTTTCGCTGAGCCACGAGCTCCTTGGTAAGGCGGATCTGGTCCTCGAGGGCTCGCAGGTTCTCCCGCTTCCTCTCCACACGCTCCAGATCTTGCAGCACTCCCTCTCGCAGCCGCTGCAGAAAGGAAATCACAACAACCATCAAATAAGGATCAGGAGCTTTTTTATAGCCGGACACAAAATTATTTCATGTGCATGTTGATGCTGAACAGAAAGTACACAGACATGGCAAATCATGTCTACATACAACGCCCGACCTGACTGGAAGGCCCCGCTGGGCTAGTGTATCACATGGGAAACTAGAACCTGAATCAGATTCATAATAAGAATTAGATTCAGAAGAGAATCAAAATTTGAATCAGAATACGACTCAGTAAAGCAATACAAATCAGAGTAAGAATCCAAATAAGAAAATAGGAATAATAGGTAAATAGAAATCAAATTAAGCATTAAAAACAAGCTTCATGCCCAGAGTTGTAATCACAACTAGAGAGGTGCAGAAAATGCGAGTGTGATTGCCACGATGCAAGTGCCGGGTCAAAGTGCTCCCCGGTCCATGCATGCCGATTTTC
>JAVSBU010000090.1:5038847-5060075 GCA_033118015.1 Loricariichthys derbyi | reverse complement strand
TCCTGGATCCTAAATAAGTCGCTCTGGATCCTAATATCCTGGATCCTAAATTAGTCGCTCTGGATCCTAATATCCTGGATCCTATAAGTTGCTCTGGACGAGGGCGTCTGTGTAAATGGTATAAATATATATTTAAAATGTATTTTTATATCTCTACTTTAAATATTTTAACCATGTTCACCGACGCTTTAAACATAAGGATTAAAAAAGCACAGTGCCTCACTGAACAGTTTGAAAGGTTTTAAGTTGTTAGTCATAGGTCGTAGATGAGGAACAGGTGTAGGCGCGAGCCCCTTTCCTTTTGACTCACGCACAAATATGTTATCGTTAAACCGATTTAACCCTCAGTCTTTAGACCTGCAGGATCCCGCTGCTTCATCACGTTAAACACTTTATTTTTCTCCTCTAAACGCTTCTGCGCTTCTAAACTGCTTTCATCCCCTCCCCCCCCCGGCAGCAGTGCGAGCGGAAAATTTCGCGCGAGACCTGAGAGCTAGATGAAGGAGAACAAACAGAGGCGCGACGGGCGAGCTCGCGCTGCCGCGGATCGCGTTTCAGCCCGGTTTGGCTCGCGCCACAGACGTCTGGCAGTGCGCGTTCCCGCGAGACCTTAGCGCTGAAACGGTAGAGCTGCTCTCGTCCCTGCTCGCCTCGCTTCACCGAGCTGTTGTGTTCCACAGCAGGAGCCCTGAGCGACGCCCACGCGTGCTTTTCTTCTTTCCTCGCGGTAGTTTTTTGTATATATATATTTTTTTTTTCTTTCTTGCCTCCCGGCAGAGCGAGAGACGGAGCACCACGCGCTGGAAAAACCCCTGCACACATCGCGTGCACGCAGGTATTTTGCGCTCAGGACGGAAAAGTAAACCATCTCAATCCACCCGTTACCGTATCGCTCGCGTACAGAAGCGTGGCTCCGTCCCAAACCGCGTCCTACTGTTCTACATTCCATGCCTGGGGTGTAAAAGCTTTTTTTGTATTCCATGCGCAGTGTAGGGGAACCAGATCCCAAGTGAGACTTTGTGGACTTGTATGAAGCAGAAGCCCAAGTATTAGGCAAAAAGTGCACTTATGGAGGGCGTGCACTCCCTATTTCATGCTCTTTGTAGGGTACTTGGAGAGAGCTTTAACCTAAATGACTCACTGTTAGATATTAATTGAAAGCACTTATAAGGGAACGTGTATAGGGAACTGAGTCCGAAGGAAAGCCTTTTTATGAGAAGTGTATTAGGATGTGTACTTCTACTTTTTGTGTACTTCTAGGAAGCTGCATCCCAGGTTTCTCCCTAATAGTTAATTAGGCACTATGTAGGGTCTAGATTATTTGAAGCGTTGCCTTCAAAACTGTTCACATATGGTCATACAAAGCCTGGTCAAAAAGCTCTCTCACATTAATATTTCATTGGTCCGCCTTTAGCTTTGATTGTGGCACACATTCGCCACGCCATCGTTTCCACAAGCTTCTGCAGTGTCAAAACGTATATTTCTGTCCAGGGTTGCATTCATTTTTTTCCCCAAGATCTTGTAATGATGGTGGGAGATTTTGGACCCATGCGTGAAGTCCTAAAGCTTCTCAATGGGATTCAGGTCTGGACCCTGTGGTGGTCAGTCCGTGTTTGAAAATTGTCTCATGCTCCCTGAACCGCTCTTTTACAATTTAAGCCTGATGAATCCTGGCGTTGTCAGTCATCTTGGAATATGGCCGTGCCATCAGGGAAGGAAAAATCCGTTGATGGAATAACCTGGTGGTTCAGTATATTCAGGTATCAGCTGATCTCATTCTTTGGGCTCATAATTGCTGAACCTAAACCTGACCGACTGCAGCAGCAACCCCAGATCAGAGCATCGCCCCCACAGGTGGTGACTTTTTTTTTGGCCAGGCAATGAATATTGCACTACACAGTGTATAAGGGCAAATTATTTGATACATTATGCATTGCTTTTATCAAGACAACTAAATCCTAATTTAATCTTTAAGTATAGTGCACCAGCATATTAAAGCCATTACATCAGGTATTTGTATAGGGCCTGAATCCAAAGTAACTTCCTACTCCTGAAAAGTAGACAGTGTACAGTATTGATGTCTGTATTATATGCACTATATGGTATTTATAGAGAGAGCTAAATCTTAAGTGTCTCCCTATTAGATCTAAAGTTAATGCATAATGTAGAGTCTTTATAGGGAACTGAAAGCAAAATGAAGCCCTATTGTGTAGTGCACTAGGATGTACTTGTATTAGAAGCCAGCTATGTAGTAGGCAGAGAGTTCACATCTTGGGGTGTAGTGCAGTTTACTTGAAGGAACTCCTATTTGGTGAAATACTGCACAATGTCAGCTGTCTCTGTAAAAATCTTCTTATAAGTGCAGCACAAGTAGCTGAAAATCACTGCGCTGCATAATCAATAAATCTATAAGGCGTATGAGATGGCTCTGTGTCAGCGCACCCAGAATGACTCTAATAAAGGCTAAGTACAACCGTGAGCTCCTTTGTGCTGTGCAAGTGTGTTTTGTTCGGGTCCAGAACGTTTAAGTGCAGTGTGAGCGCAGGCCAGTAGGGGAATGGGGAGACACTATACAGGGCGTAGTGTGAGTACACCTTAGACAAACCGGCTAATATAGGGCAAATTAAAATACGAGTGAGCTCCACACTTCTGAGAGCAGGAACCGAAGCTCTTTGAATTGTCACTTTAATTAAATTCCTATTTAATTTATGTTTCACACACCTATCATTTCCTCAAGAATCCCCCCGAATATACATATTTATAAACCTATGCTTACTATGTACATGTGATTTTTCTGCAAAGAGATGCTGTGTTTTCACATAAGCACTCTGTCTGGTCTGTGTCACTTGTAAGCTAGTTTCAGATTTGTAAAACGTGTAAAATTAAACGTTCTGCTGAAACGTCACATGGTCTCGGTGACGCTGCAGGCGGCCAAACGATCAGAGAGTCGATATAAATTCAAATGTCACATCCATAATGCTGCAGTCTAATTAGTGGAGAAGAGAGGCTTTGGGACGTTGCCGATATCTTCATGAAATTTCATCCGCTGCAAACTTGTTGTGAAACCATAGCTGTGAGCCGCGCAGACTGTGAGTCGCTCTTGCCTGCACTCGTTGCTAAAGCAGCCGTGCAGAACGCCAAACGGTGCTCAAGTACTGCGAAATGAGGTCTGGATGACTCGGAGCGAGCTTTTAATGATGCGTGTAAGTTTGAGGTTGCGAGTGTGAGAATTAACCGGATATGCAGGTGTTTAGCTTTCTCAAGCGCTTTTGTGTTGCAGGCATTCTGCCCTCGCTCAAAGTTCTCAGCCTGTCTCGCTGTGAAATGGTGGAGCTCCACGTGAGCTGTCGGGTTTAATCGCTGCCTCGGCTCTCTTCACAGGAGTCGGAACGCTCGACTGTGAACCGTTTCTGGTTAATGATTGCCAGTGACTTATTGTTAAGTCATATTCTCCTTATATCATAAAAACAGATCTCTGTAGCTTTAAACCTTAAGTCTTGGTGCTTAAGAAATGAATTTGAAGCGTGCTTTAAAGGAAAAAACAGGCAGCTTTGAAAGTGACCTCCTGTCTCCTGACCGGCGTGTGGAGTTTGATCTTGAACGTGTGCTGTTGTTCTTGGCGTAAGTACTCGCTCTCGGTCGGAGACAAAGATCCCATGGGCAAGTGTTAGTACGCCCCCCTCCCCTTCTTCCCCCATCACCGGGGTAGGCTAATCGTTTATCCAGGCCGCTTTGTCCTTCATGGCTGTAACCTCTTTCTTTCCCAGACTGTTGTTAAGCAATGGCTGGGAATTTAGTTCAGCTCAGGCCTGCACCTGATTTCACTCACCAGGTTACCGTGCTAGGATTTCACCAGACGGATAGTGTTGTTTGCTCATCTGCTATGCCAAGTGCTGAATTAAAGGTCCAGTTGTGCGTTTTGCAGCCAGGCAGTTTCCGACGCCAATTCGAGTTCTACGTTGGTAAACTTTGACGATTCTCATCAACCTAAAAGGCTTTGCTGCATTGACCTCTGCGGGAACACGCTATAATACACCAGGGCAGGAGAACCAATAAATTATTCCGTTATAAAGAGGTGACCTCCTCCACAGTCTGAAGGCTGTATTAGATCTGTCTTTTACCGTAGCATTATTTACTGCTTATGGGTGGTGACTTAGCTGGGTTGATTGTGCTTTAGGTTGAAAACAGAGAAATGTTTGTTAGTAAGTTTGTTCTTTTGTACGTTTTTTTGTTCAGTGTTTGTTTAACACAATTAGTAATAAGACGTTATTTTACCAGGCATGTTCAAATTGTCCAAACAAGGCTTGTAGGTCTAGATTTAGTATCATAAGCTGTTTTCCCACCAAACAGTTCTAAGGACTAAATTGGGAGGAACTAAACCTGTGGTGCTCCCCCAAGAACTATATTTGTTCCAGGGCTTTTTTTGGTTTGCATTCACACTGCTAGTAGGACCGCCTTGCGACACTAAAGTGATATAAACCATACAAATTTCACGTCGTATCTCCTCTGTCACGTGTAGGCTCAATAAATATACGCTTAGTCAATTTGTTTTCCTTCCATTTTAAACACGAATAGTTGTTTATACAGCTACGGAGTACAAGTATATTTACAAATTATGATTGCACAGGCGCTTGCTTCTGGCCCGATCGCTATAGACTTGTCATTTCAGGCTAAGGTCTCCATACACGATATTCTGCGAACTGCAACTGTCCCCAGTTTCTGCAATGCAAACACGCAAGAAAGGGCAAAATGACAAAATCTCTCCGCTCTGTTAATCTGGAGAAAGGAGAGCAAAACTTTGCACATGCTTAATCATGCATAAAATTATTTAATTAGGTATACATTTTTCCAAAATGTTTTACAAAGTATGCATTCAAATTTGTAGAAATATGTTGGTGACGATTGTTTCATCAGAGGATCCCTAAACTTTAGTGCGAGACTGCAACAGGCAATGTTTGAACGTCTCTTAGTTCCACTGATCTTCTGCCTCGCACTAAAACCCGGCCGTGTTGCAGAGTTAATGCTTTATTTGTAAAGGCGTGTAGTGGCATCCTCCGTCTCCTGAAGTTTAACCAACCTCTTCGGTGGCCGCACCCTGTTTTTTTTTATGTTGGAATAATGAGATTAAAGAGTGAACTAAATCCTTAAGGCAAAATCCCAAACCACACCTCACCCGAGAGTCGGCACATTTTCCACTCTCTTGCTGTCCATGTGCCAAGTTTTTTGCCGACATTCTCACCACCAATGCAGCTGCTCTCGCTCTCGGGCTCTCCCATTGAGAATACACACGGAGCAAAACAAACAAAACAAAAAAAGTGGCTTTTCAGCTTAAGCTACGTGTTAAAAATCAGATAGCCAGCAATGTGGATAATGATTGAAAATAATAGCTGTTAAAGTCTTCATGCGAATTAGGCCACGTCTTACCGTTGAGAACGTCTTGTATAGCTTGTAGGTGTGTGTGGCGAGACCGGTATGTGTTTCCCCAGGGTTTTAAACAATTAGCACTCTTATTTAATAGCATAATGGCTTAGGACCACTTAGCGGCGCTTGCTGGATTTTCTTTTTGCTTTGTTTAATCGTTTTTATCTTTCATTTGCTGCATGCTAAAACAATAACGTGAGCCAAAGACATTTAAAGGAGTGAACCACCAGAGATCACCAATTTACCGAGATACACAACAGTTAAATTTTTACAGTGTTTATTCATTACTTTAATTATGGCATTGTTCATATCTGTGAGAGGACGACAAACTTGTTGTTAACTCCCTTCGATACCATTGATTAAACCACACGTGTCCAAAGTATACAATCGCTATAAACTAATAACCAAAGCCAAGAATCACCACATCAAGAACTAATGTGCATCGTTTTTACATATTTTTGACTAAAGGTAAGCACCGTTTAACGACCAGCCAATCAAGTCCATTCACATTAGCAATCGAGATTTTAACGAGTCCAACAAATTAGAAAAGGAAATAAACTATCTCTCTTAACTACGACCGTAAACAGGCAATCATAGTTGCGGATCCATGAGCAGAGGCCGGAGTTTAAGAAGTCAGTCTTTTGTGTATGTGTGTGTAACTACCTTACAGTTTGTGTGCTCGCTTGCTTGTTAGCTCACGACTGGACGAGAGACTTGGTTGATGTGTTTTGTGGAAGTTACCCATGGTAGTATGGATAACATTTTGCTGCGTATTAATAACAAGCTGTAAATGGTATTCATAAGTGTATATGCTTATGTGCTGTCCTATTGTAAGTAGTACTCCTTTGTTTGAACCATCAGACCCCACCCCCACTACCAGTATATTTTCTCTAACCTGTAAAACTATATGCTGGTTCAGATTTACTCATTGAGATAATCAGTGTTGCTAGTAGTTAGTTCATCTGTCAGTTGTGTTTTCAGCGGTATGTCTGACAGATTTACGTATGGCTTGCACGAAGTTGTTTATTTACAATAACATAAAAATACAGTAGCATAAAAAGACAATGCAACTATGGTAATGTTTGTTCAACGACCCGTTGAACAGAACGTTAAACAACGCATACCTGTATAGGAGACTATTAAAAATTCAGCGGTTGATCATATCAATGTGAAGTTGACTTTGGTTTGCTGATGTATGTTCTACATCTCTGAACAAATGATGGTAATTTTCTAAAATAAAAAACTGCATGAACAAAACAAAGGTGAGATTTTTCTGTTAGTCAGTTGATATTTTACAAAATCACTACAGTATGATCTAATGAGGAATCCAAATTTAGAAAAAAACTGCTGATGTTATTTTAGTTTATCCCCCTTTAGAGGTTAAGTTCTTCTCATTTAGGAAATGAACAAAATGTCAATTGACGAGCGGCACTAAAACTTTTTCCCCCCTTTAAACGTGCACGTAATGCACTTTTGGCGCTGATTTAGAACCGCGCGGCTGTTTTATCGCCACACAAACCTGCCCCAGCATTTCAGGGCTTGCGATTGATTGCCTTTGAGGTGTTCTGCTCTGTAAGAAGGCAAAAGGCCTCCCGCTGAAGCAACGTGGGACAAATAACCTCCCGGCGCCTCCTCCCGCTGCCGCTCTGGGTCATTAAAGGTGTGGAAAATGAGCGCGCTGGGGAGCACGGGGTTGAACGCTTTGCACGGCAGGCTCGTATTAGTCTTTAATGGCTGGAGTCGCGGCTCGTCGGCATGGAGGGGGTTGTTTGTGGAGGAGATTGGGAAGCGAGAATTTGCAGCCTTAGCTGGAATTGTCGTGCGGTGTAAAGGGTTGATGGGGATTTATATTACTGCCACGTTAGGAATGTCTCCTGAATCAGAAGGTAGAACGTTTTCAAATTGGAGATTATTACAATACTATGATCACGCTTTAAAGTCGTCTCTGGGACCCCCCGTCCCTTGTTTAAACAATCCAGCCCTGTTGATACACAGGTTGCCATGGAAGTGACGAAAGCCCTCCATCCGCGAGATTTTACGCGTACAAGGCCGAAGCCCACTTTGATTGATGAGGCCGGGGGCGGTCTGCCTCCCTCCTTCGGCAGCAGCGGCAGAGACCGCATCTGCAGATAAGAGCCCTGGGTCTGCCTTATTGAAATCCGAGGGCTCTGTAGAGCCATCAATAACGGAGGCGCGGCTCGCGAGCCCAACAAAGCGCCGCTTTTATGTCATTGCCAAACAGCGGAGCTGGGTGATAGCATCTCTCCCTCAGTGGCGCTATGATGAAATTCCCCCTCCCCCTTCACATCCGCGGGCGCCGGGCATTTTATGTGCGTGTGGGTGGAGGGGGGGTGAACAGTGCAGGGAGGCATTCCTTATCAGAGAGCTTGTGACTAGATAACGACATCACGTGGCCCCAATCCTGCCCCACAGACTGGATATGAGCCATGAGAACGCAGGCGTCTCTGGTGAGACAGACTGACTGTGGTCTGACCGGAGCGGCTGTTTGCTTTTCTTTTTTTTTTTTCCTTTTTTTTCTGAGTTTCTTTTGGCTTTGTACTAAGTCTGTGCTTGTTCCATCCTGTCAAAT
Source organism: Loricariichthys derbyi (assembly GCA_033118015.1). Classification (NCBI taxonomy): domain Eukaryota; kingdom Metazoa; phylum Chordata; class Actinopteri; order Siluriformes; family Loricariidae; genus Loricariichthys; species Loricariichthys derbyi. The sequence goes on along the minus strand of JAVSBU010000090.1, from coordinate 5,052,064 downwards.
TGGTTCATAGTATTCCCCTCTAAAAACTTTTCTAAAACGCACATAACCTTCAGTTATAAAAAGTGAATGGTGGTAATGATTCAGCTTTTTTTCCCCACTCGCAGGAATTTTTCCAAGGTATGGTGACAGCCTGGACGTCCAACTCAAACTAATCAAGTCATCGTACAAAGCATGGTAAGGAAGCGGCTCATGTGTGGCATAAAGCTGCCCATTTTGTCCTGATTTTCTTTCTTTTTCCCCACTTTTTTACCTACCAGAATAAAGGCTTCAATTTCTTAACCATCAGTCCCCTGTACGACATTTCTATTTGCCGCCTGACTTTTTTCTCCATTGTTTACGTGTCTTGGCAGTAAAAACAGGGCAAATAGGATCAGTGTAATTTAAACCCCTGCCATCTCATTGGCACATATTTTTGCCCTCTGGGACGGATCTGAGCCATCTGTGGGGCATCTTCTAGCACATACATCAAAGCTCTGTCTGCCCACTCTGAAACCTTGAAAAAGCTGATGTTTATGAACAATTTGCCATCTTCTGCTTCTGACCTTGACTACGTCGCGACTTCTGTACCATTCGCTCCGACTCTGCATATAAATCTGGCTTGATGAACGACTTGTCCTGAGTGACCCCTAGTGCTGCTTGTGTAATGTAAACATTATGAATATTAAATGTTATTTGACCAAATGCATGTTTAATCATCGTGCGGCTAAAGTGGCTTAAGCTATTTTTTTCCTTTCCCTTCTTTCCAGGTGGATGCAAGTGCAGCCTGCAGAATGAACCCTCTCACAGCACTTGGCATCGATCGGAGCAGCCTGATTCGGGAAAGCCTCCATGTTCACGGGGGAATGGTTTATCCGGCAGGAATCCGAACCCTGCCAACAGAAAAAAGCTACGTCGGAGACCGGATGCCAGAATTGCTCTATAAAACTGACGTGTCATTAGACAGCAGAAAGGCCACAAATGGCTATGTTGGACTTTATAAAAATCCACCACCAGGAATTCAGAAACCGTTGGTTGTGCCAGGGGCTGGTGCAGACACGTTGGGCTTGGATAGACGTGTTGGACCTGTGGACAAACCCTCTGAACTGGGCTTAAATAGTGGCACTGGCCCCAGCTACCTGCGCCTGCCATGGGCGAATCCCTACCATGAGGCAGGACTGTATCCTTTCCTGGACTCCAGTAAATATGCTGCTCTGAACATGTACAAAGCATCATTCATGTCGCAGCCTTCGCCGTATCTGACCCAACACCTGGCCTATCAGTCACTTTGCGCTGGAGCAGGAGGGAGTGCAGCAGGTGCCGAGCGCTTGTTCTACATGCCTCCTTATCCCCCAGCCCCGATTTCATCACCCCTGCCACCTCCTTTAAGGATCCCCACGGCTACAGTAGCCCCTACAGCGCTATCGCCGCTCGTGCATCATCAAGACAAAACCTTGCAGAGTATCGGACCAAGGATTCACCATGAGCCTTCTGCGTTCGGGCAGCAGACCATGCTCCAGCAGGCTCAGTCTCACCACCAGCCACAGAGTGAAAGGCAACACTCCAGCAGTGGAAATAATACCAATAGCAAGTCCAATCGAACGCCTTCCAGCAAGAGCTCCAACAGCAGTAGCAGCAGCAGCAGTACTAGCAGTAGCAGTAACATCATTAGCAGTGCCAGCATAACCAGCAGCTCTAGTACAAGTATCCCAGTTGATTCGAGCCCTTCTCTGGTCATGCAGGCACCCCGTCCTACTCCACGCTCCTCCCAACCCCCAAGTGCCCCCCCACCACTTGTAGACAGCACATCAGACTTCCAAAAGTCTGTATTCCGAAGTCCTTCATCTTCAGTGTCCTCTTCATCATCCCCAACAGTCTCCCACCCATTCTACATATCCAAAGAGCATCGCTCCCCAATAAGGTCGGCCATTCAGAAGCCAAAGTCTAAAGAAGGGAGCTCAGAGCATAACAGGAGTGGAGCAAGTGAAAAGAAAGGTTGTAACTCCCCCAGTAAAACCTCCCAAGAAAAGCCTGCACAGCAAGGCCCTCCTACCAAAGATCCTGCAGACAAGCCTTTGGACCTGTCTGCCAAGATTATGGATTTTGAAGGACCTCCTAATGGATTTCCCCCAAAGCTGGAGGCTTTGGCAAATCTGGGCTACTCTCCCAGCTCTCGTTATGGACTTCCCCCGAGCAGAGAGCTTCTGAAAGAGACTCTCTCCCCCTCATCATCTGCTGTCAGCACTTCTTCTAAAACTCCAGAGAGGCCTGAGATTATTAGCACTTTACACTCTTCATGGGTGGTGCCAAGCACAGCCCAAACACTGAGCTCTGAATCCAGCCACAACAAAGGTTGCACAGTCATCAAAAATAAGAACCTGGAACATGTAATTTCACAACCAAGGAGTTCTTCTTGTCCAAGGATTGGTGAACCCAACAACGCTGTCATCCCAAACCCTGCGCCTGTTATTGTCTCTTCCACCTGTCGACCCTCGTCTGCATCACCCTCTCCCAAAGTTAACCACGATTGGCCCAAGTCTGCCCCCACACCACCTGAGAAGGGGCCAACCTCTAATCGGAGTGGCAATCATCCATCTGCATCGAAGCCTGCGAAGACCCCGAAAAAATCAGAAACGCCTGAAATTGGCTTCAAACCTCAGCAACCGCACATGGAAAATGGACATCCTCCAGCTCACCTGTACATGGCACAGGGTGAAACATACCTGCCCACTAGCTTAGCATATGCTAACAGATACCTCCCATACCCTGTTCCAGAAAGTATGTCACTGCCACATTTGCAGATGTCTAGCAAAGGGCCAGTATACCCTCATCCAGTTTTGCTAAGCACCAACAACCTGTATTCCACTCGTTTGCCTCATAAACCTGGCATTCCTTACGGAATCCCACCCAGTCATGCAGAGTACGTAACCTACCATGACTCTCAGGAGATGGTTCATCCGCTGATGTCTCCTCACTTGCCTATTGACCCTAAAGTCAATGAAAGACTTGAGCAGTCAAGGTCCAGATCTCAGGAGAAGACTTGGCAGCATGACGAGTCTCCCTACAAGCAGACAGGTGTACCTGACACGGATAAGCGCTACACGGTCGAGCGAGAATCCGACGGGATAGAAGCACTGGGCAGCAGATCTCACACAGGGAGCAAAGATGAGATCGTCTGCATTGACCTGGTCCAAGACGACACAGATGGCAGTCCTGAGCCAGACAAGTACAACACTACTTCTGCCAAGCAGAGAGAGCCCACCAAGCCAGCCAGCAGTGGGACAGGGGATGGGTCTAGGAGTGCTGGTAATTCCAAAGGGAAGGAGCCAGAACTCATGCAGATCCTACGCTCCAGCCAGCCAGTTGAATTCAAGCCAGCTGAGGCTGAGCGGCAGCCAGATCTCTGCAGTCCTCCTGAGCCACAGGAGCGAGCCGATTCTCCCGGGCAAAGCCAGGGCGAGGAGAGCTCCAGCGAGCACAGCCCTCTGCCTCCTCTACTGGAAGAGCAGACTCTGCGCTGTGCCAGGACCTCCGGTGACAGGGTACGACCAGACGTTGTGAATTTTAAAGCCGACAGGCACCATGCAATCCAGCAGTACATGGATCTGGGCAAGGAGCAAGCAGAAAACATGGAATCTCACGAGGATGAGGTAAATGCACACGGGTGCTCTAAGGGCAAGCGGTCCAGCTTGGCAAAGAGAATCGCCAACTCGTCAGGCTACGTTGGTGACCGCTTCAAGTGCGTCACTACTGAGCTTTACGCCGACTCCAGTAAATTGAGCAGAGAACAGCGTGCACTGCAGGTAATCAAGACTTTTGTCTCCCTAAAATGTAGCTCTAGCTAAAATTGCATGTGTGGTTCTGTGCAGAGTTTTGTTAAAATATTGATGTGTAGTTCAGGCAGTGTGTTGATTTATGGGTTGGGCCCTCTGATGACTTAAACCCCTTGTGTGTGTCCCCTTCCAAAAGAAGTAAGTCAGTTAGACATTTGGAAAATTTGTTCCGTAGACCTTGCATAATCCCAGCCCTTAGAATCGTCTCTTCGTAGGTTAAAACAGGTCAATCGTTGTCTTTATTTTTTAAAGAAAGGCTTCGGTCTGTCTGCACAGGGTAAAGGTTCTCTAAAATCTGGCTCGAGCAGCTGTAGTTCCTTTGCCAGGTAGCTCTTGCATCAGACTGTCACGCTTAGTCATACTGAGAGCCTCGGTAATTACAGCTGGCTGTTACCCTCACGCCCTCCCCCCTCGTTTTTTTTTTTTTTTCCTTTTTTTCTTTTTTTTTCGCTCCCCGCTGTGAGGCTGTCGAAGACCAGGCAGGTTTTGGCGGCAGCCAAGAGAGAGGGAGTGAACACAACTGTGTGTGTGTGTGTGTGTGTCTCTGTGTGTATGTGTGTCTGTGTGTGTGCGTGCGCGCAAGGGTGTGTGGCTGAGTTAACGGAAGAAAGTGTTAACACAACATGCCGTCTGTGGCTGAGCTTGCAAGTTGACTTGAAGTTCAGCCGCTCGTTATGTGTGTGCGCGAGCACACGTTAGCACCTGCCGTGGCCTCACTAACACGTAGCGCTTCAGGAAGCCGCTAACCTGCAGGCAAACCCAGATTAAGAGCTTGCCTTTAGCCACATCGCCTCTTTACAGGGCTTCTATCCTCCCTCGCTAAACACAAACACCCACAGGTATATCCTCAGGCCACCAATGAGTGCCTGAGCAGCAGCTGCACTCCCAGCTTAAGTGAAATCCAGCCCATTCGTTTCTGATGGGGTAGATTAGAGGTCTTCAGTGGCAGCGAGACGAGTGCTCAGCCTGGCAGTCATTAGTGCGTACCCGCACACACACAAACACGCACGCACAGAGTGCAGACAGACGAGGAGTAGTGCTTTTAACGAGCGCTCTATTCCACTGCATTCGCAGTACCTATGATGAATGGGGGACTTTTAATAACTGGAACTAGAAATAAACGGCGTTATTTAAATATCTATAGGTCTAAAGACCTATCAGAGTGAATCCAGAGCCTGGTTGTGCTTGTTGGCATTTAGTTAGTCAGTCTTGAATGGGAATACTTTTGTCCTTTTTTAAGACTAGGATTCTCAACGAACCCCTAAATCAAGCATCCCAAAATATTCATCCTAAAAAGAAGAAGCGTGTGATGCTTTGCTCAAAACAATTGTGCCCTGGCCCTGCTTTTGTTTACGAATCGCTTTCTGTCCCGGATTCAAACTGGAATATGCTGTATTTATTGTTTATTATCCAAAAATCCTATGTTTTGTAAGCAGTCTCCTCTCTGTGTCAGTCCAGTTCAGATGTTTTGAAAGAAATTTGACCTAGAAATAGATTTTACTTGACATGTTAGTGGGAAAGTTGCTTGCACAATAATGGAAAGCACTGTTTCTTAGGCCGAGTTCACAAGAGCATTTGGGCATCAGTTAGAAAACCCATATGCCTGTGGGCGGAGATCAATATCCATTTTTTTTATATGTTACATCAGAGTTACATCCAAAGTCCCAAGACGTGGATTTCTCCGTGTCTTAGCACTCACCGGCTTCGGTGTACGATAATCGGATTCCGAAATGCCCTTTTGAACGCGGCCTCATTTTCATCTATTTGCTATGCATAAGTGCAGGAAGCACGATTGTGTATTGACTGTTTCTAAATGATTGTAATGACTGGGAAATAAAATGATATTGAGCACACGTTCTGATCACTTAGATCGATGTCCTATCAGCAGAGGACACTTATTTCAGTCAGCCAGCCGCTAACTGGCAGGTTAGTCCATTTAATTTCTTTATTGCTAATCAAAAGTGAAATGAGTAAACACTCCAAACGTTGTGTGATTACTTTGAAGTAATGTTGTTTTCTCTGTGCTCGAATGTTGTGATGTTGAAATTTGTCGTTTGTACACAATGACATAACAGTTGCCTTTGGTACCAGTTATATTAGTTGTTAATCTGTTTCTAAGGATTTAAGCTTATTCGCTTTGCTGAATATTAAAAGTTTAAGCCCGTAATCCATAGTCAGGAACGTTACTAATGTGATCTGAAACAATGCTGTAAACAAATGCAACGCTAGCTAATCTGCCTCTGCACCTTCACTAAACGTGCTACTGTGATGGAAAACTGTGGTGCGTTTCAGTACGTTGATAGAAAATGGCAGAGGCTAAATTAATGGCGGAATTGTCAAATGTGATAATAAATCTGGAAATGAAAAGTAGGTTGCTCGATAATTGTTTAAACGTGACGTGCTCGGCGTTCACGTAACGACCCGTCGTCTATTGGCAAATTACGCCGTCACCTCAGCGCCAGCCTGTTTAGGCACCTGAAAGTATTGAGACCAGTATTAAAGCATATGCTTGATCGTCTGATATGCATGAAATGAACAGATTTGACAGACTGTGTGCGTGGTATTGTCGATCATGGCGATTTAAAGTCCGTGTTATCTGCATGTTTAGCGAGCAATGATGCGTTTCTCCGAGCTGGAGCTGAAGGAGAAGGAAGGAGGAGTGCCTGTGAGCAGCGCTTGGAGAGACTGCGAGAAGGAGAGAGAGAAGAGTTTGGGTGAGAGCCAGCGAGGAGAGACGGAGTGGGATCCGAGCCAACTCTGTTCCCAACTGCCGGCCGAGCAACCCAACGGTAACACACACACACACACACACACACACACACACACACACTTGTATTACTATATATGTGGTTCTGTCACTGTGTGTATTTCTGTCCGTTAAGTGTAATGCTACACCTATCCCTAACCACTGACAGCATTTAGCAGACGCTTTGAAGACATACGGGTCACACAGAGAGAGAAACGCGTGCAAGCGCGCACACACACACACGTTGTCGCTGTCTCCCGTCGTCACTCTGTCTCGTTCCATTTTCACACCCTGTACAGAGCTTTAGCTTTCGCAGCTCTTCGTCTCATGTTCGTGGAGGGACAGTCCCTTCTGTGGTTCTCCATACAGCACAGAGTGGTAAACACTTCCTCCCCTGCAAACACACACACACACACGCACACACACACACACAGACTCACGGTATGTGTTGTATGTGCGCTGCTTCCTCTTCTTCTAATGCAATTAAATTCCCAAATTTACATAAACAATGCCGGTAACCCCCTCTGCCCCAGAGGGGAGGACTGGGTATTTCCTGTGTGTGTGTGTGTGTGCGTTTGTGTGGTGGAGGTATGAGGACGGCGTGTTTAAAAGTCTTGGCCGAGTTTCGGTCCACCCCGGAGGTCTCTCTCTCTCTCTCTCTCTCTCTCTCTCTCTCTCTCTCTCTCTCTCTCTCGCTCTCTCTCACTCCTTCTCTGTTATTAGTGGACATTTTTCACCGGAACGGCCGCGCCAAGTCTATCCGGGCGCCACGAACAAGGTTTCCATGGCGACCCACTTTGGCGTTGCCATGGAGCTGACGTACCCTCGGATTATGGGATGCATGTGTCACGAGATGTCCGTGCGTGTGTGTGTGTGTGTGTGTGTGCGTGCGTGCCTCGGGCACAATAAGCGGCCTTCTTGTCTGGGCTGGCAGAAGGGCAGGCCCGCTGGAGCGTGCACGCGTGTGTGTGTGTGTGTGTGTGTGTGAGCGCGCCTGTGTGAGGGTTACAGTGACTAACCTCAGAGGAATTAGTATGGTGAATTAGTGTGTGTTGCGGCCAGTGGAAAGTGCACGGCCGCTAATGTTGGAAACTTTGTGTGTGTGTGTGTGTGTTAGAGGAAGGAAGTGTGTGTGTACACGTGTGCGTGCACGCGTGTGTTAGTTAGTTGGTTGGTTAGAAAGGAAGGAAGTGTGTGTGTGTGTGTGTTTGAGGAAGCATGTGTGCGAGGTTTGTTTAATAAGACAATTGTAAACGGGATTTTATGACATCAGACAGCCCTTTTCATTTCAGTTGAATATAAACGGAACAGTAACCATAGCAACAGTGCAACTGCCAGCTGTGACAGGTGGATACTTTATAGCTAGTTTGCTACGTTAAAACACAGCACCGTAATAACGCAAGTTTTATTATTTTAGCTAAGGTATCAGCTGTTTGCCAGGCTAGCTAGCTACGTAAATTGTTACACACGGTTCCGAATTCATACCCTACCAACAATATCTTAGCCTTTAATGACTAATGCATTGTATCCATTATCGCCTCGTCGTTAGATGGAAACTAAGCGACTTTCAATAAACGATGATACATAAACGTAACATCCTTTCACAAGATGTGTTAGGAAGTTCTTAAGATTTTAGATAATTAAAGGCTGATATCTGTCTTGTTACTGATATTTAAGAAATTATATACTGAATTCTAATAGCTAGGATTAACCAGCAGCTTAGCAAAGATCACCAAGCTTGTTACTTAGTCGTTAAAGCTAGTGGTGAGTTAGTAACCTACCTAATTGTAGTCTTGGAAAAAATATAAGAATATAATAATCATTAACTGTGATGCAAATCGTGACTTTTTTTAATAACAAAGTACCTTCCTGTAAGTATGACAAACAAAAATAAATTGTAAAACACTAGCTACTCAATTATATGCTATTATTGTATCAAACATCTCGCACAAATTTTGTTGCAAGGGTTGGTATTGTTGGGTAAATATTTTCTAATTTAAAGCCTTGTAAAACCACATTTTTTGCCTAGTATTTAATGAGTGCTTTCGCACCAGAGGAACTTTTTTTTTTATAGTTCTTAGAACCATGCCAGATTTCTCACGTGAATACCATAGCTGTATAAACAGCAGATCTTTGTGCTTAAAATAGGGTGGAAAACAGACTTTACTGATCCTATATGCGATGGATGAGATGCAACGAGACTCTGAGTCGCCTAAACGAAATTTGCGTGACTTGGGTCTCTTCAGCATCACACAGTGTTCCTACTAAGCAGTGCGAATGCAAACCAAAAAAAGCCCTGAATCAAAGGCTTCCCAGATTAATCGCTAGAACTGTTTGGCACGAAAACGTCTAATATAAGGTGTTACGGTCATTAAATCTAGTTAGCTAGCCATTGTTAAGTAAACAATATTATACACATTGCCCATAAAACTGGGAACTAAGATCGACAGCAAGGCAGCTAATAATAGGCTATTATATATTCTCAAGAGAGCCAGTAGCCATGTTGGCTCGCTAACTTTAGGCTTAGCGATCAGATTTGTGATTGGCTGATCAGATTAAACCTAAGCTCCACCCTACTGAGGCACAGCGGCCGGTCGCTCGGTAAAATCAGGACAGGCTGTGGAGCTTAATACACACTCCGTAATCAGAATCTGTGTGTGTGTGTGTGTGTGTGTGTGAGTGTGAGGCAGCAGGTCTGAGCCCCCCGGCGTCTGTTTTTGATCGGCGCTGACGCTCGGCTTTCTCAAGAAGCCTTTTACTGCCACGCACAGCGAAGGGGGGGCTGGAGGGGGGGTGGATGGGCGAGAGACAAAGAACGACAGAGTGGAGAGAGAGGTGGAGTGGGGGGGTGTTGGATGGCTGCCTAAGCTCTCGGCACGGATGTTTCAGGCTAATTTAAGCTCAGAGAGGGATTGTGTGTGTGTGTGTGTGTGTGTGTGTGTGTGTACACATGCAGGCGGCTCTCCATGTGGGGAAGGGCGTGGTGAAGCTAACGCAAACATGAGGGCGTCAAGGGAAACCGTGTGTGTGTGTGTGTGTGTGTGTGTGTGTGTGTGTGTGTGTGTGTGTGCTTTCCCCTTCTGTAGTTCCGTCTCTTTTATTTCAACTCCTGCAAAAAGTCTGTGGTTAACAGTGTGCGTGTGTGCGCGTCCATATGCAGGTGGTAACCGCGTCCCCGTGCTGCAGCGCTGCGTCCCTTCAGCCGACAGGGACAACAAACGAGCAAGGGACGAGAGAGAAGACAGGACAGAGCAGCACGGCAAGAGAGAGAGAGATGGAGAGAAAGAACGCAGCAGAGGACAAGACGACGAGGTCCAGGAAGAAGCTCCGGTGCCAAACAAACGGCCGTGTCTCGTGCCAGGTAAAAAGAATCTGACTTTTTTTCTTTTTTTTTCTCCCCCTCTCTGTAAATACACGTTTTTAAAGTCATGTTTTTTGAGTGAATGAGCGTCTTTAAGATTAGTATTAAACGTAAGCCTTTGAGGGTTTAAATTGTATAAACTATATTTAAATATTTAAACCAACAGATCTAAATTAAGAATAAAATGAGATTGTGTAGTAATAGTTATGTGTATTATGTAAGTTAATGTGCTCTAACAGTCCTGTCTCTCTCCTTCCTGAATTTATATACTCTTCTTTTTTTCCCCCTTTTTTTCTTTTCTTCTGTCTATTTTTTCCTTTGTTCTTTCTGGCTTTTTCTCCTTTTTTTCTCTTTCTGTTGTTCTCTTTCTTTGAAAATCTTTCTTTCTTTCTTTTGTTCTTTCTTTCCATTTCTCTTTCTTTATTTTTCCCCCTTTTTATTCTTTCTTTTCCTCTCTTTGTTCTTCCTTTCTTTTGTTCTTTCATTCTTTTTTCATATTCCTTTTTTCTTTAGTTCTCCCTCTTTCATTTATTTTCTCTTTTCTTTTACTCTCTGCTTTTTTTATTCTTTCCTTCTCTTTTTCTTTTGTTCTTTTTCTTTCTCTTTTTTCTTTATTTCATTCTTTCGTTTGTTCTTTCATTCTTCATTCTTTCTTTCTTTTTTTTCCTTTCTTTTATTTCACACTCTTCTTTCATTCATTCATTCTTTCTTTCATTCTCCCATCCGATTCCTCCTGTGGTTGTTTTTGGATATTTATACTTTTGACATTCAAACCCCACTTTTTCCTGGTCAGTCTCATGGGGAATCTCATGCCTATACCTAGAGAACATCAAAACTGACAGTCCATTGCAGGGCTGTTAGGGGTCGCTGTTGCAACACCAGGGGATGATTTCCCCCCCCCCCCAATGGTCTTCTCTCTGTTAATCACAGCCAATCAGGCCTGACCCAGACAGAAGCCACATCTGGGACTCTGTGGTGGTGCAACCATGCCATGCAATGACCTCACATCCCTTCTAGGACAAACAGAGATAAAATATGAATCCATTAAAATTCCAGTTAAGCAGCGTCCATCCTGTTCCAGTTTGACAATGAAAACAAACATGAGATCATTTTATTTCTTAAGTATATAACTCGTTATATATTCATATATATGGTGACACCTTGGGGTTAAAAGATACCACTGTTGTGCGTTAACGCACTAATAATCTCAGACTAAACCTGTAACATCACCTGGATTTTACTCTGCTGTATTATGATTAAGTTATAAGGTCAAACTCCATCACCAGGCTACTCCTTAAACCTACAGGATTTCCACAGCATATCAAGCGCATAAATTACCAGTAATCTCATTTGTCGGGTAAATGTGAATGTGGTTTGGGATGTGGCCTTGGTCTTCGAAGCTTGGTTTCCTGCAAACTGATATTAATTTCTGACTTTTTACTTTACTACCTTTTGACTAAAGTTAAAAGCAGTTTTAACTTTTATTAAAACCGACTTCTAAAATAAGACGGTAAAAAAAAACCAAACACGTCACTGGAACTGGTGCTGGAACTGAACCATCACTGCCGGCCAGGAAGCGGTAGTGGAAAACCATGGAACAGTTCCAGATTAGGGAACAGTAAACATGTGGAAAAGACTACAGTGCCATTCTCTCTCTCTCTCTCTCTCTCTCTCTCTCTCTCTCTCTCTCTCTCACAGTTCTCTTTAATTATCCTGATCTTGTGTTTATCAGCATCACATGTTGCGAGTAAACACATGCACGCGTGTGTGTGCGCCTGTGTGAGAGGCTCCAGGTTGTTGTGGCTCTGTGTTGAGCCTGAAGGGCGTTTTCAAGCCCGACATCAAAACAGCCTTTGTGTAGCCGCTGCTCTTTTCTGCGTTCTCGCGGCCTGCGAGTGAGCGTGTGCTCATTTTCTAATTGTAGCGTCTGAGCGTTTCTGTTCAGATCTCTGGGTTTGTCACCTTTTCTGTCCCGAGGCGACGTCTGAGTCAGGTTAGCAATTTGTACTTTTACCATCAGACTGGATGTTATTGTTTTTTTAATGGAGTCAAATTCTCATATAATTTAATAATGATCAGATTTCCCTAATTAAGCTAATTGGATAATAGTTTTAATTGTATCTAAATCCACCCTGAGTGCCCTGTTTTGGACTGTAGTGAAATGTATTTATTATTATTTTTAGTATCTACACACACACTTGCTTGTAAAAACAATAAAATATTCCAGTAGGTTTACGTTACGTTGCGTGGGATGACATAAACCTAGAATTATCAGCTTCTCTGTTGTACAGCAGCATTACTGATAATTTAGTCCGTGTCAGTCGTTGCTATTTGTTGATGGTAACGTTGGCACGACATTTCGCTGGCTCTATAATCTGCCTGTCTGTGAAACAGGTTAAAGAACCCAAACGTGGCCTCTTCCCAAACACTTGTATTGAGCGTTGTTATATTTGACATCAGAGTCGGATTTTAGATGGAGAAGCATTTTTCAGTCTTTCTGTCTGAACAACAAACGGCGAATTCTCGCGTCAGTGATTCAGGCCTCACTTGTTGAGATTTCCATTTGTTTACTTTGAGCAGATGCCTGGCGGCAGCCGTCAGAGCAGGAGGTGAAGAACCTGAAGGTCTGCATCGAGCTCACCGGACTGAGGCTCAGCAAACCTCGGCAGCTCCAGCACCTCCAGGAGCTCTGGGAGCAACACGACAAGCCTGACCTCTGCTCCCGGGAGAGTTTGAAGGTCACGCCCTGCGCTGACAGGAAGGGCAAAACAAATGGAGACGCAGAGAAAACGGGGAGGAGGAGGGCAGAAGAGGAAGCAGGATGGTGCAGAGAGACCCCAGGATTTCCCGATATTGATGCAGGTAAAAAAAGAAAAAAAACAAACAGAAAGCTGCCTCAATCGTTCTGATTTGTGATTCTGCTGGATTTGTTTTTATTCTCAGTAGGTCTTTCTTGTCCTCACACACAAGAGCACAAAATAACCCCAGACACATTGATTTCAATTCTGGCTTTCTTTTTTCTTGGTGTGTTTTGAGTACGTTTTAGATTCTCTCTGTAATGCTTGAAAATGGCCCAAACAGAGGTACCTTATGCTAACCACCTTTCTTTTTTTCTTTGCTTATTTTGTCTGTATTTTGTCTCTCTTTCTTCCCCTTAACTTATAACAAAAGCCAAAAGCCGTTCTCAAACAGAAGATTTGAGGCAGATTGCCTTTTTGCTTTTTCTTTTTTGTTTTCTTTTTGTCTTTATTTTCTTTCAGTCTTTCTTTTTGTCTTGAGGCAGATTTCATTTGTTTCTTTT
>JAVSBU010000090.1:4845738-4864093 GCA_033118015.1 Loricariichthys derbyi | reverse complement strand
AACATCAAAGCAAAAAAATACAAATAAATGACCGCTAAAGCTACAGCAAATGTGAGAGATGAGTTTACTCACTTTTCCGGTGGCAGATGCGTAAAATTTCTGTTGGCATTCATGACGTGTCGGCTTTGTGTCTGAGATAAACTGCGCATGGTCAAAGTCTCCAATGACACCACAAAAAGTCGCTAGATTTGTCGCTAGTCGCTTTTTAAAAAAGTCTCTAGACGGTCTGAAAAGTCGCTAAATATAGTGACAAAGTCGCTAAGTTGACCTCTCTCTCATGACCTCTACTCTCTGATTTGCTTCGTCTGCGCATTCGTTTGTGACGACATATTTTGGTACATTCTATGCATGCGTCAGTCGCGATGGCGTAAGTTTTAAATTGACGTTTTCAACTAATATAGGAAGGCTATTTTTCCAGTTTTTTTTTGAAAACGTGGAAAACTAACATCAGCGGATCCGCCAAAAAAGTAATTAGAAAAATCTGCCCTTATTGTAAGTGAAAAATAAAACAAAGTGACTATTGATGATTTCCAAAAAATCCAGATGGTGACAGGCCTATTTGTCAAATAGAAATTTGCCAGATGTGGTAGTGCATAAACATTCTGGTTGATTGGAAATACTCTGCATTTGACCATATTAACACAGCTCAGTATTAAGGTTGGGGATTTCGGTTTATTCGTATCAGTGTGTTAATGTTCTGAAGATTCAGCTTTAACCTGAGACTCAGTTTGTTGTCCTTGATCAATGGATGGTCTGTGCCTCTAAAACACACATTCATATAAATCATTATCAGTTATCTAGGTAACCCTCAGGGGTGTTCTAGGATACCACTAATACTCCTCTTAAATCCAAAGAACATTTAACACTCTGCCCGTATCTACTTGTCGGGGTCATGTTTGCCAAGTTTGGTAATACTAGTACTGATTATAGCACAGAGATGGATGGTGTGTGTTTGTGTAAATCTGCTTGTAGGACAGCTGATGTGCCAAACAGTCCTATTATACAAGCTGCTTGAATTTTGACTTAAGAGTTGTGCGACTTTTAATAGACGTTCCGTAGTCGTGTCACGTTCTATGTACTGGTCCACGTTTCCTCTTTGGGTAGTAAATGTAACTTTTTGTAGTAGTTTACCCACCCACGTGATAGAGACTGCATTAAGAACTAGTTAAGCTGCCTATTTCATTACTCTCTAGATAAAAGCACAAACTGATACATTTAAAAAGGTCTAGAGCCTCTTTGAAGCACAAAAAAAAAGCAATCGTTTAACGTTCCAGCTACTTTAGTCAGCACTTAAAATCTGAAGAGTCCCGAGCTGAAGCGAGGAGTGTTTACATGTACATTTCAGGAGCCAGTGGGTTTACATGCACTTCAGTTTGATTATTGTCTGCAAGAATCAGGTTAAATTATTAGTGTAAATGTGATGTCAGTGCAACTGCTGTTAAAGCTACTTGATGTGGTGAGAAGGTAGACGCATAGCAGTTCAGTTCTGACCTTGGACTCTGCTTGTGTGGACTTTGCATGTGTGCATGTGGGTTTACTCCTGGTGCTCTAGCTTCCTTCCTCCCACATTCCAAAGCCATGCATTAGGTTAAATGGTCACTAAATTGGGCCATTGAGAAAGTGTCCGTCGATCCTGCTGTGATTGTTAATTAAAACAAAGAAATGTTTGCAGGATATCTCCAGCTTTACCTAGAAATGTAGCCAGAATGTATACAGTCTACCTAATAATTTACTGTATCCATCAGGTTGGACATTTTCTAGTCTGTTAAAATCTTTAGTAGCTTCTAAATAAGTCAAAGGTAGCATGTACCATCCTTAAAACCACCTGTATTTGATCCAAAGAATGGGGCTGCAGCCACAATGGAAGCCTATTGATGCTAGTATGTGATTTGGGATGCAGCCTCACCATAGTCGTTCTGCACAAACACACACAGAAATGAGAAGGAAATCCAGTGGAGTTGCGCGCACACACACACACACACACACACACAACAGGGTGGTGTATCAAATTATAACACTGTAGCATGCGTAACTGCCCAAGTAATAGTTAGTGTGCGTGTAAACACACTCGGTCAGCGCGTGGCTAATTATTGCTGAGGACAATTTGCTTTGAAACGTTTCCTCTTTTTAAAAGCGTATTTAAAAACCTTAGCTACCTGTAGAAACTCGCTTGTCGTTTTTGCTGTTAGGCCGTGTTATTGTCTCTTGATGTTGATGTATTTCCCCCCCCTTTGGCATGTTGCTTGTCTCTTCCTACGTTATTCCTTGTGTTGCATTAATGTTCTATCTAAAGTATGTAATATGAACCTGTCTCTCCCCCCCCCCCCACCCCCCCCACCCCCAATCTTCCCATGCAAAGATAATCATTCACATGATTTCTGTTTCTTCTCCTCTCCTTTTTTGTTGTGGCTTTAACCTAGTTTTGTTGTTCGTTATGTTTTGTTTCGTTCTAGATATCTTCGTGCCCGTTTGTTCATCGTTTCCCTAGCATGTCGATGTGACGTCAAAAGTTCATCGTCCAGTCCGTTGTCCTCTTCGCTTCTGATGCTTGACATTTTTCACCCTTGACCTTTTTTTTTTTCCTCCATTTAAACTTTTGACGCTTTAGTGGTGACTTTTTTGTGTGGTGTTCATTTCTGTTTGTGCTGCCAATAGGGGGCGCTAGAAAGACTGCTGTTAACTAAAATGTACAGTTTCCTGAATAGAGTCTATTTTTCTAAAACTTGCTAAACGTAACCACTACGTGCAAAAGCGCTTTTAATTTAACGTACCATAACCCTGTTCATTCGTTAATCTTTGGGCGATTTTATTTTTTCCCTCGTTTTAAGGCAGTCTTTCTAGCGCGCTCAAGTTTTATTCATTTGTTTTCCTCTGAAAGCAGCCAATCAGTTTATAGAATCACTTTGTGTGTTGTTGTGTGGGTGTGTTGTTGTTTTTTTTCCTCTCACGTGTTAGTCGTTAGTCACATTTTGCTGAAACCGAGGATAACCTTGTCATTCTGTACTGGGTTATTTGGCATGATTTCAATGGCATACATTTGGGAGTTCCTTAACTGAGTGACGTTACAGTAGACACTTGAATTGCATTTTTTCCCTTATTTAGTGTGTCAGGATGCCACAGGCACATTTTTTTTTTCCCCTTTTCTTATCGTGTGAAAATCAGGATTAGTCTGAAATGAGTGCATAAAATGAGCAGAGTTGAGTTTCTTGTCACAGTTTAGTATATATATGAACGTATGCATGTTTTTGTAACTGCACTGACATCCTCAGCAAAATGTGATTTAGTTCTGTTTAAAAAAAAAAAAGGAAAAAAAGACGATTATAAAATGAATAAAATGGTGCCAAAAGTTCTGCATGTTGCTGTTGGTCAAATTTTACGTACTTTTCATGATGTTTGCTTATTCCTCTGATGTTTTCTTCCCATATTAATCCAATTTTAGATCTCAACATTTGTTTAAGCATTTGTACGTGGATGGATTCTGACTTCTCAAACCCGCTCAGTCGAAGGACGCGTGCCTGAGTTAATTTTAAGTTCTGTTTAGTAACCGAGCTGTTCTCTGACAAATCGTCTAATTACAGCCGTGTTTTAAAGAACTGCTCTTTGTGTCCGTCATGGCTTCCCCCTGCCCAGTTAAAAGGTCATCAAATTGTCCCCGGTTAAAAAAAATCAGCATGCCCTTTTTGATCAGGTTTTATTTCAGTAGGTGACAGTACAGTAGATTTTCAAGCAAAAAACCTTCACAAATTGGGTTTGCTGTTGCAGTTTTGGCATTTTATATCTAGATTTTAAGCTGCTGTTTGTTTAAATGTACTCTGAAAAACCTGTGGGATGTTTGTCATTATTGGTACAGAGTGATTGTATTTAATGGTAAAAAAAATAAATTGTACAGTTTTGCCTTTTCTACTTCAGAGTTCTGTTTCACGACGTGAAAGCCGAATATGTGGAGCCATGTAGAACACCATGACCAAACCTAAATCTGTACAAAGTTATAAGCAAGCAAATTCTCTTACAGCCTTCAGCAGACTTACAAGCTGATCTTTTTTTTTTTTTTTTTCGTTTTACTTTGTAAAACATGTACGTTTATGGTTTTCACTGGAATTGTAGCGTGAGGAGTTCATTAGCTGTCTAGACGAGTGGCTTTTTTCTGAATGTCTTCTGTTGAGGTTTATTTAAATTGTGAATATGGTTGACAATTTCATGCTAATGTCACCACAGAAGTAAAGAGACGTACATACACGAAGTCATTTTGCAGTTTATCTTTGGTCGAGTTTTGTCTGATTAAACTGAAAAGATTCACACCACTTGTCTCTGATCTCTACTTGGTGCATTCATTTATAGTTTGGAACTGGTCACAAAGGGTCACAACCACCTAAAGCAATCTCTTATCCTCCACCACACTTTATAGTTGGCACTAGTTCCCAATACATTTTTTTCTATCATCCAGATTCCAGTAGCTTTGTGCCTTACAGTTCTTGTAACAATGTCAGCACTTACCCCAAAATTCTGCTGCTGATGGCAGTGCTCCATTCTGAGCTGCCATGCATGGGGGCAGCAGGTCTTAAACTTTTGGAACTGTTGGAGAAAGTGGCCTCTCTTATATGTTCACACTGGCGGAACCAGGAACTATTTGTAGTTGTTATAGATAAATTTTGTGTATAGTGACTTTTTCTTAGCTCCTCCTTCAAGATGGGGTCTTTTCTCAGTGCTCAGGAAGTGGGCTGCCCAGAGGAGGTTCCACCTAAAATGTGTTCCTAATGGCAGTGTGAATGCAAACCAAATAGCCCTGGACCTTTCAGTCCATCTCGGTGTAATAACAAAAAACCCAATTTGCAATTATGCAGTAATACAAGAGGGAGTGCTTTAACGGGAGATCTTTGGACTGGTGTGATGCACAGGCAGTAAATAAATCAGGTCTGAATTATGATGTAATAATGGCTATTGAAAACCAAAGTCTAAGACCTTGTTATTATTTTCATTACTGGACTAATGATTCTAAATGAGTTCTAGCTGAAGCTCTTAGTTAATCTTATCAGTCATAAATATTAAAGGAAGAATTATAGAGAATCAGCAGCTTTATTGGGTTTAAGAGCTGGACTTAACAGATCCATGAATGAAGCCGCCGATGGTGTTTAAAGAAAGACGCGGTTTAACACCAGCAAATATTAAGAGCCCTTAATTTGACTTACCGTAGTGACTTTCAGTTTCTCTTTCCAGTTCATCCAAATCCTTATCAAGCAGCTCATTAATGGCTCCATCTACCAAATTTAAATCGAAGCAAGTTTTCAAACCAATATATTTTATAAACTCATTCTCATTCATTCATTTTACTTGAATAATCATAACATTTCTGCTTTGTTATGGCTTGCATTGTTGCTTGGATACCAGTCTATAAGGTAGTGATATGATGTAATATTGTCACACCCAGGACGTCTCTCAGCCAATCAGATTGCGGGGTTGGAACTAACTGTGGTATAATGGCCTGTAATTGCATCTAGAATCATTTTTTACTTGATCAATTCACATCATTCCTGTTACCATTCATACAGATGTTGATTTGGCAAAACCACTGCATGTTAATTTATTTTAATCAAAAACATTTAAAGATGTTCTGCCGCTTTACCTTACAATTATTAAAAATATATATGAAACCATTTTTGATCTAATTGTCTGTACTTTATAAATCAGGTTAATAATGCCAGCTGCTGTTACAGGTTGCTTCGGTGCTTGGGGGTGCCGTCCACTGCTGAGTGGGTGAGAGGAGGCAGGTGCTGGTATTTTGGGGTAATGTTAATATACAGAGAGATCGCGTACAGGTCACGGTTCACAAAGCGATGCAGGTTTAGACTTTGTTTCTGCAGCTCGTCCAGACTTTTCTCTGTTTCCACTGTACCGTCTGTCTTCTCAGAAAGAGCTGTTGTCTCCACGTACAAACTGTCACCTTTTCATCAGACACAACATTAAAACAGTTTAAAACCACCTGCCGCACTCGAATATGTACTAAATTTAATTGCAGGATTAGACTTAACTATTGCATTAGGTTACAAGTATTAAATATGTATGTAATTGTGTACTTTTTTAATAAATACTTTGACTTTTGCTAGTTTTAATTGATAACTTACATCCAGTTATAGCTAAACGTGATAAATCAGAGATCTCATACAGAATGGCTTCCATTTTCCCCTCGTATTAGCCCCAATCTACATTATATCTGTTCCTCTTTTCATATCTCATCAAAAATGTGCAGGTTACGATGTCCCTCCGAAAATAAGTTTAGAGAAAAGAGTAAAAATTGCGATAAAACAGCAAAAACTAGAATATTGACCTGTAAAACTTTGCTAGCATTCATGCTACATGTATAAACAGTGATGCAATCTTTTACACGGGGCTCTGTCTCATTAACCAATGTTGGGATTCCTTTGTCTGTTAGAATTAGGGTTGGGCACCGAGAAGCGGTGGAGAGGATGTTTGAATTTCGATCCTTTTTTTCGGTTCCTAAATGCCCTCACTAGTTTGTTTCTGGGGTTTGTATTTGCTGGATTCACTCCGTCCTCTAGGGGGCGCACGGTTCCTTCAGAGATAGACTTATGAGAGAGCGTGAGCAAGCAAGCAAGCTAGCGATCTTAGCAACACATTTCTTAATCAAATTAAATAACTACCTAAATATTCACATATTATAGCCCTATGTGGTATGTTCTAATTGTTAAATATTTGTTTAGCTTGTCAATAGGTAGGATACTCATTTTCATGCATGTTCATTTCTCATGTGTTTGAGTTTTGCCTTTTTAAGCTAATGAGTTTAAACATAATTTGTAATACCTGATTTGTGTTTATTCTACATTCTGTTTGCTAAAAGTGGATTTAATTTATAGAATGTGGTTAAAGCTTGTATTGCCTCAACTTATTATTTCATAAGATTTAATACGGAAGGTGTAAAATGTTTATTTTAACATGTGTTAAGTGCTATGCATTCTAAAGATTCTAATATTGATTTATTAACAGTTTAACCGGCTCTGCTGTGTGATTCAGAAGGCAATAAAACAACAACTACCACAACGACAACTAGCCTGTTATTCGTAACAGTATTACTCTGCCTGGCACGCTCATCTGAATATGGACCACAAAAACCACCGCTCAAAAGTCTGGCTTCATTTTAATTTGATTGGCACAGCGCAACATCTGTGAAAAATTTATCTGAAGAATCTGAACCTGTGTGAAATTATGCGGTACAGCATTCAACCAGCAGATGGCAGCACAACCTGGTAAACAATACTTCTAATCAAAGGCCCATTGATTTACGAGGTTGTGCTGCCATCTGTTGGATGAATGCTGTACTGCAGAGTTAGTGATAAATCTCATTTAGTGATAAGTGATTTCCGAATATTATGGTAGAGCGAAGCTGTTTAAGATATAGCGGTTTATCGTAAGCTAGAGCAGGAGGGTCCATAGGTGGAGCAGCCCGCTCTCGCAAAACCCCTCGTGGAGAAGTCTGAAATGCAACGCGTTATTATTATGAAGGATGCACAACAACCGTGATAAAACACCTTCGCCTGCATGGTACAATAATTAACGAGTGTAGACCTACGGTGTTTAACTTGTTGCGTCGCTCTCCTGTTCCTGTCGCTTCCTCCACTTTGGACAGTCAACCATCAGCCAGCAACTCCACATTGCAAACGGAATCAGGTTGGTACATGAAAATTATGATTGTCTTATTCTTAACAGACTAGCTAAAGCTACATACTATCAATTGCTAAAACTGTGACCTACACCTCAAAGAATCGGAATCGAGAATCGTTTAGAGCAGGAATCGAACCAGAGAATCGGAATCAGAATCATTAAAATCCAAACTATGCCCAACCCTAGTTAGAATGCTTTACATACAGAGCACCCTACATAGGTAGTAGGCAGCAGGGGCACTCACTAGGTAATGAGACAGAACCGATAAACCCCAGTCCATGCTGGGTCAAGATCGCACATCATAAATATCATTGTTCGCTATAAATTATTCGCTTTTTTGTCAGTTGTTTTTGCTGAATATTTGGTGCATCCCTATTATTTTTCAGGGAGGATTTTTTTCTTGTTGGCTGCTACTTTCACCATCACCTCTATTTATTGTTTGCTAATTTTTTTGAATGCTTGATTTGATGTTTTCTCCTCTGAGAAAATGAATAAACTAAACAGAAATAATGGTAAATTCGAATTCATGTGCTTCTTGCTGTATATTACAAACTGAAAAATGCAACTTAGCCTACATAAGAAAACTATGAAGCTTTTACTAAGAATTTGAGAACATTTTTTTCTGAGAATTGTGTTTACGAACATTCTTATAAACTTCTTAGTGTTTGTCTTAAGAACCATGACAAGTTTTCAGTAAAGAAAGCGGTCCCATAATGCATAAATACTTAAACGTCTTTGTGGACCATTTGGTTGTAATATTTTTCCTTATTTGTATATTATATATGCAGTGAGTGACTTTTTACTCTAACCTGGTAATACTGTGATTTCTCCATCGGTCGCTCTAAGCATGACAGGAAGCCAGTGCTCACATCCTTCTACTGATCTCTGCTTTGCGAAGCCGTTCAGGTCAATCAGTGAAGGAAAATGGAACAATCGACAGAGCTCGTAGAACTGAGGTGGTGCAATCCAATATTCCTTCCCCCAGTAATTGTGAAGGATGTCGTTTGGTTTGGACCACTGGAAAAGGAAAGAGACAAGAGGGCCTGTAAGAGTGGATGTAGAAGTTTCTGGATCCCCCAACACCTTGCATTCAAAAACATTGGGAGCAGTTTGGAGTCTGTTCCCCTTTACTTCTACAACAGCCTTCATATTTTCAGAGAAGACTCCCATTTGTTTTTTTTTTTTGGACCTTGTAGTTGCCATTGAAATCCATCACAAGGCTGAGTAAGAGTTGCAGTTGCAGTGACACCCAGCCAGGTCATGGTGTTGGGTTTGTTTCATCCTATACCCTGGTTAATGTCAGGTGAGAAGGTCTGGAGCTTAACCCAGAACTCACTGGGCACAGGTGGATGTATTTAATGACGTGAGCCACCTTTGCTTTTATACTGCAACCGACTCCTGGACCTTCAGGAACCATTTTTTTCCTCAGCAGCAGGCTTTTCCCTTTGACTTACTGCCTTCAAAGTTAACGGCTATTTATTTATGGACTTTGCTTTAAGAGGGCAATGGGCAGAAAGCTGCTGAACTGACTGACTGGAGGAGGAACGAGAGTCACTATGTTTGCAGTACAACCTGTTCTACTGCTGCTGTTTATCTATGAGAGTGTGTGAAATAAAGATCACTCAGTCACTTTATTAGGTACACCTCCTTGTTTCTACACTTACTGTCCATTTTATCATTTCCTCTTACCATATAGGTGCACTTTGTAGTTCTACTATTACAACTATGTACGTTGTTTGTCCGCTTTACTGTGTTCTCTAACGGTCAGGACCCCCACAGGACCAGCAACTATTTGGCTGGTGAAAAACAAACTGTGGAATAACATGAGCTCCAGTAAGGTGGAGCAATAATGCAAAGGTGGATAATGAGCAAACAGGGTTTAAAAACTCCAGCAGCACTGCTGTGGCTGATCCACTCATACCAGAAGCACATCGGTGTCACCGTAGTGCTGAGAGAATGATCCACCCTGATCCGTTTGCATGTTCTCCTCCTGTTTTCTCCAGGTACTTCCTCCCACAGTCCAAAGACGTGTTTAATTAGTGTGCGCCTGCCTAGGGTTGTTTCTGCCTTGAGCCCTGTGACACAGGCTAGGCATCGGATTAAGTGGACAAGACAATGAATGAATGAACTGACCTGTAGGTCTTGAATGTGGGAGGGAACAGGAGTACCTGGAGAAAACTCACCTGCACATGCAAACTCCACACAGGTGCACCACGTGACGCCCTTCACCTTGTATTTCACTATTTCCTTCTGGTCCTGCACCGTATCTGGGATTTCCTCCAGGCAGCAGATGTAGAAGGCCGTGTCGTATCTCCTCATCCTGCCGAACACTCCTTTGGGGGTGAGCCAGTTGGCCCACTCGTGCAGAGCCCAAATGTTGGGCAAACACTGGAGCTCCGAGCACATACGGATGAAATTGGAGGAGTTCTCCAGCACCAGGGACCTCCATTTACTGATCATATCTACATCCCAGCGGCCGGTCAGCCTCGTCAGCGCTTCGGTATCAGAGGGTGAAGCGCGAGCTCCGTGTGTAGGAACCACCAGCAGGACGCCCGATTCCTCAAAGGTCTCCCTGAGCGCACAGATCCTGAACGCCACGTCTCCCGGAATGGGGGATCCGAGCTTGGTCCGGTCGGTGGCAAAGATCAACGGTCTGCTGTCGATCGGCTGCTTCACCACGGGCAGTCCGAAGTTCGGTAAGTGTGTGAAAGCTTTAAAGATCTCCAGCCAGTCTCGGGAGAAATCAGCAGGATCCACCAGACCTCCCGGGAAAACGTAGGCGCTGGGCATAAAGCCGCTCCCGGAGCTCCGCTGGAGCAGCAGCACCTCATAGTCGAAGGGGGATTTGGGGGCTAAACGCGCTACACCCGGGCGCGACCCGAATCCAGATCCCGCTGGTTCTTTCCACAGAGACTCTACACCCCGCTTGTGTTTCGTTCCGGCGGCTAAAATCACAGTCGCGGCTTCTTTCCATTGTTTAAGCGCGGTGTTCATCTTTAAACCCTGATTAAAACCCTTGTGCTAAAACCTCCCAAGTCCTAAACATAAAAACATAACAAAGGTTACGTCTCAAACCGCGGCTAATACCATTAATACCGGTTCCATGTTACATTACGGAAGGAAGCACAATAGGGTACTTTAGCCTGACACTTGTGTAGTTTGGAACGCAGCCGTACTTCTTATTCGTCCTCTCTTTGCGCCGGTACTTTTGTTTATACCGCCACCTACTGTACAGAGGTAGTTGCAAGGTTTAGCGTGATTATTAAATCTATTTTTATCATTCTTCAATTATTAAAAAAAAATGTGTTGTGTGGATTTTTATATCTGCTGATTTATATGATATTATTTAAATTGTTAAAAATAATCACATTTTCTTTGTATTATATTAATATTCAAATATCAAATTACATATATTATAATATTAAAAATACTTAAAATATGCAACTATTATCCTAAGTATTTAAAAACAAGTATGCAATCAATAATATACTGCTAAAAAATAAAGGGAACACTAAAATAACACGTCTTAGATCTGAATGAATTAAATATTCTCATTGAATACTTTGTTCTGTACAAAGTTGAATGTACTGACAAGAAAATCACACAAAAATCATCAATGGAAATCAAATTTATTAACCAATTTATTAAAATGTAATTAATTTAATTAAAATTAAAATGGAAAACACACTACAGGCTGATCCAACGTCGATGTAATGTCCTTAAAACAAGTCAAAATGAGGCTCAGTATTGTGTGGGGCCTCCACGTGAAGTCTGATTTACTTGGATTTACATTGTGTTGGTTAAGTGTTCCCTTTATTTTTATTTTTTTGTATATATGTATATTACAAATTATATATTTAAAAATATATAGTACATTTTAAGTATTTATAATACAGTATTTGCCATTTTTTCTACTCTTTATACCTCCACTTGCTGTACTAATGCATTTATTCAGTAATTTCTCTAAATAGCGGTAAATTCTGCCATCTAGTGGTACAATTAAATATGACAACTCGAATAAAATACTGACTATAATGAAGGGGATTTCATCTAATATAAATAATTTAAGTAAATAATCCCGCACTACACCCACACACACATTTGCCTTATTTGCTGCCCTCTCGTGGTGTTGTTGAGAATTGCATACAAATTATCTCTGTTAAATAGTGTTAAACTTTTTAAGTATTTGTGAACGTTGCATGCAGACTTAACTTGGCATTACTTTTAATATATTTTTCTTGTTTTGAGATTGAGATTAAGAATGGAAAATTCAGACTGCATGGTGACTGTTATTATAGCATTTTAATATGAGTACACATTATTAAAATTACATAAACATATTATATAAAATTGGGACCAGCATGATGACCTCAAATGTGGTGTTATGTTCCTGAGGACATGGGTCAGAGTTTTCAATAACCCTGGGTGAAGTTGGCATGTTCTCCCGTGAGTGAGTGTGATCGAGTTATGTGATTTTGAGGGTAGTTTTGTGTTAATAGGAAATTTTCTTTGACAGTCAGCAGTGTGAGGTGTGTAAATAGATGTAGAAAATAGATCCCTGTGCCACCTGAGCACCATTTTCTTTATTTCTATATTTTAAGTATTTTATATAATTATTTATATATAATATAAATAATCTTTTATATTTATTTGTATATTTAAATTCCTTTCAATGAGTTTCATTTGCTTATTTTAATTATTGTTAAATCCATTTTATAATTTTAAATAATTTTCTTTTATTTTAATATGTAGATTTTATATTTCATATTATAAAATGTTTCACTTTTATATTTGCATATTTAAATTGTTTTATATTCTTATTGTGTTTTAAATATTACTCAGATATTGTATTTTTATTTTGTTAATTATAATATATAATGATAATAGTTTAAATTACGTTGTATATTTGTGAAATAAATATTACAAATAATATTAAAATAAAAATGATTTATTTTTGTTGACATTTATCTTTTTATATGTACATTTTAATAATTAAAATGCATTTTACATATATTTAAATTATAAAAAACACTTAAAGATTTTCATAGGTATATAACTATTTTAACTATTTTAAATATTTGGTATTTTCATTTTTTACTTTTAAAATATTTTAGTTTCAATTTTAGTTTGAATAAAATATAAACTAAAGGTGCGGAGTTTGAGATATTTGCAGTATTTAAATTTTACTAATGTAATCAACCTTTGAAAATTTCTGCAGCACATTTTATACATAATGAGGTTCAGAGAGCTTCGTCATTAATTAATTAATTCAGTAATCTTCTCATTTGCTTAATCCAGTTCAGGAATGTGCGGAGCCAGAGCCTAACTGGCAGCACAGAGCACAAGAGATGAGAAGTCCAGCCTATTGCAGCTTGAAAGTTAAAATTAATTTTGATCCTACATTAAATTTGTGTGGTTATAAGATTACTGAAATATTACTGAAAAATCTCCTCTACATATTAAGTGAGAAGAAATTAAAGAAAGTCAAAGCAGACGGGGAGTTTGAGTGTTTAGAAATGAAGTGCACTTGGTGTGTAAGTCCCACTATGTTAAAAATCGCATCTGTTTAATGTGTAAAGACATGCAGAACTGTAGGAAATCCGTGCATATATGAAGTTTAAGCTTGCAATCATTTGCTGTCCATGCAGACATTAACCAGAGCTTTGGATTGAGCCCAAGACTGAAGCTGTGCAACACCAACACTATCCTCTGCACCACCACTCCGTCCATTAGAGTGATCCTAATAAGCAAATGGTCTTGTTATCCAGTTTCATTCTGAGGAGGACTGGTTCCACCGCTGAGTCTGATTCCTCTAAAGGGTTTCATCCCTTGGGAGTTTTTCCTTGCCGCTGTCACCTCTGGCTGATCTCCTGAGCTTCAGGCTCAGCTCATGTGTGCATTGATGGAGCTGTAAGGACCTACGTGAGCTCTCGTTTGTCCTTCACTTGCATTAAACACAGTCAGACAGTCCTGTACTGTAATATCGGAGCATGTAGACAGAGCCGATCTGAGCCTCTGTGTGGCCCCCCCGAGGACCGGTGGATGTGATTAGGCCTCTGTCACTGGGCCCCCCTGTGCCGGCCGTGAAATATGAATGAAATTATCTTGCTGTGTGATTTGTGCAATTTGGGTGCAGGAGGAAGTGGGGGAGTAATAAGAGTCATTCCTGCACTCTGCCGCGATGAAGGTCCGGTCTCTCGGCGTGGCCCGGGCGGAGGTCGAGAGAGGTGGGGGAGGAGGAGCGGGGAGAGGGCGCTAACATCCCTAATGCACAGTTTGGATTTATTGTTTTAATTAAGAGCTGCCGCAGTACATCATAAACGGCTTATGGATGCGAGCAGGAAGAAGGGCGCAACAACAAACATCGCCTTGTTTTCCTTTGGCCTCTCTGTTGAGCCGTTGACTCTGCCGTCGAGCCTTTCATATATCTGATACGTTTAGGATATTTTGCTATCAATCACAGCCGCTTGGATTCAAGCCTCAACCACTAATTTCCAAAACGATTGGTGGCCACCCCGTCGCTCGTCCGATTCCCCTGTGCGTGGGCATGGCTCGGGATCCTGATCGAGAGCGAATACACAGCGATGGATTGAAGTTACCCCCTGAGGGAAGGGTTAATGCCTCAAAACGAGGGGAAGGCATTAGATATTCGGGGCAGCGCAGCACCTGACCTCAGCCACACTAAATAAATGCACGTCGTGTTTTGACGTGCATTATTTCTTTCATCCTGGTGAGCCAAGGCCTCGCTATTAGGGGTTCACCCCCCATGTCTCAGTGCTGTGGCCTAATGTAAGCCCCCCCCCCCCCCCATCGTGGCACTCGATCAAGTTGTACATCTGTCTTCTTCTGTGTGATTTTATTAACTCTAATATCCGCACTTCCTATTACCCAGGCTGCCTCTCTGTCAACGGCACACCGGCTCAGCCGACTAATTCAGAGCGCCACCAGATATACTTTCACTCACATTACACACTCGCCTGGAGCAAAGCAGGCTGTTCCTTTGAAAATGTTGGAATTAGGTTATTTCTATTGATGTATTAAAGTAATACTTCAGTTTAAGTTATTATTTTAGGACTTGCCCCCCCTTCCTCTCTCTCTCTCTCTCTCTCTCTCTCTCTCTCTCTCTCTCTCTCTCTCTCTTTTTAACCCTCTCGTGTCTGGTTGAGGACATCTGAGTGAGAAGTGAGTGAGCAGTTGCAAAGACATAACAAAATTCATCCCAGTCATAATAAAACCCACAAACACCTTTTATTTATGCAAACAGCCAGCTGTACATCTCAATCATTCATTGTTGAGGCTGAATCTCTGAGCTGTTGCTAGACCTAAATCTTTACTGGGGCACAGGAACCCCAGCTCCCACCCCGGCCCAATCACCACCAATTTTTACTCTTTCCCCCACAAACCACCCTTAATTGTTATACTTTTTTAGACCTGATTTGTATCATGGTTTATACTTGAAGTCCATATTTTCCATATTTTATTTCATTTTGTACTATTTTAATCCTGGTTTAGTCCAAGTCTTTAAGGTTGTTTTCCCCAGTTCTTTGAAAGTTCTTTCCCTAGTTCTTTGACTCTACAGAAGAGTCAGATGGTCATATATCATACCTAGAAACTAGTTCCATCTTTTATCCATTCATTAACCTACCGTTACACTCGTATTATAAAGGCATAAAAAGCAGCGTTCGTGTTTGCCGGGTAAGCACGTGAAATTTGAATTCTCTGGCACGTGCATGTGTGTTGCTATGGTTACTATGGTTGATAAACGTCATGGCTTTCTGTTAAAGTGGAAAATTGTATTTTCTGTTTGCTAGCTGTCCTAGTTTTAATTCAGAATAGTGTAAATGAATGCTTTGGAAAAAGTAGCTGAGATTTTTTATACTGGGGCACAGCAGATTCACACTGGGGTACACGCCCCAATAAAAGTGGTCTAATGATGCTTATGCTCTGAGCCAAAAGCTTTTGGGCTGTAGGGACACCTCCATGGACATTTCTGTGGTGTTAAGGTCAGGATTATTCATGGTCAAACCTTCAGAGTTTCTTAATACCAAGAATGTGATGTTTATACTTGTGTAATTTGTAGTACGGATTTGGCGAGTACAAACTCCAGTTTGCTCGAGTATAGAAGAACACAATGTGGTTATTCTACAATTGGGATAGCATTGTACTTGTTGGGAAATGATGGGAAATAGACTGTGGGATATTGTGTTGTGGAAACTGGATGAATAAATGAGGAGATGAAAAGCAAACAAAAAGCAGAAAGATGGAACATACCCAGATTGCCGGTGTTGGAATGATTTACGATAACGATACGTTCCCGACAAATCCATCGTATGCTGAATTGATCATAAATCAACTATTGTAATATACAATACATATATAGCAAAGCCTATATTAAAAGCATTTGAACATGACACTGACCATGGCTTTTCCTCACTACATTTCCCAGCATTCATCACTCCCACCTCGTGACTCCCTAGGTCACACACTGCCAAATTTCTTCTCTGAGTGCGGGAAGAGTACTGCGTATACTACATATCACTTCTTAATTCAAAAGTCAGAACATGGTTTCTGCTGAATGTGTATTTATGCTTATTACCATCATAAAGTTGAAAAATTGCAAGTCGGGCCATCGTAAAATGGGGAGTACCTGTATATAGATGCTGATGTGGAGCCTGCTCAAGGAAGGAAAACAGCTTTGTACATTTCTCTAATTATTTTTTTATTTGATAATCTGCCTGGCCATTTATATGTAGAGTTGACAGTTTTTGTACACCTTGATAGAAACCCATGACAGTTTAATACAGTCTAAAGTCTGGTGGTGGAAGAAGTGCTCAGATATTTTACTTACCACTGATCCACTGATTTTCATTCTAAAGTTGGTGGGCTTTAGCATGTCTTCACCTTATCAACCTCTTCCCTTTCCAAAAATGGTGGTTTCTTGGCTACTACCCTTCCAGAAAGACAATCCCTGATCAAGCTTCTTTGGACTGAAGCAGGGTTAATTAGATGCTGCTGTTGCTCCTGTATGTGTGTTTAATGCTTGTGTCTGTAGAGATATAAGAGTGACGTGGACGGGCCCCAGAGGAGTCTGTGATCCAAACCCTGTCTGATGTCACTTTGTGGCACCATGGCCCTGATCTGAAACACTCCGAGATCAGAACTGCATCATTCATGTCATGTTTCATGTGACCTTCACAGCTTCCTATCACTTTCTTTATCGGCCGCCTTCAGCATGAAACGGAAGCGACAGCGCTGTGACTGAGAGCTGCTGCTCCGATTCGCTCCTGTTCTGCACTAACCTCAGGCGACTTCACTGCCAGTCACAGCTTGCTTTAAACGCTTTAGAACAGTCTCACACAGCCTTAATCAAACGGCATGCCGATGGTTTCGATGATAAGATGTTAACTAGACCTCTGGAGGGATGTTAAATACGATACATTTCTGCACGTTATATTGCAGGCAGCTCAGTTCTGAGACTTTACAGAAGACACGAGTGGATCGGTAGAAAGGTGCCCTGTAGCATGTTGGAACCTCTGGCATGGCTACACTCCAGGAAACACTCCAGGTAATCCATCCAGGGAAAATACTCCGGCTTTAGGTGCCAGGAACATTACACAGACAGCTGGGGTAACCGTATGTTCCCCTGGACTCTAAGGTGCTAAGAAACCACATCTGAAACCTCGTCTCTCCAGATTAGGGTACTACCCGGCAAACCACTGCTCTGTCACGGGGGCACTTTAGCTCACACCCTAACTCTTGTAAGATGAGGTAAGATTATGTGGCGCCCTCATATTTGAAGTTCTATGTAAAGCCTGCAGAGGGGGGTATCCTGGCAACACAAGTCCAGGATAACGTTAAACATCCCGTTCTGGTTGTACAGTATGTTAGATGTTTCGACCTTGTCAGAGACTGTAGAGTCATAGCACTCCTCAAGTTAGGAGAACTTTCTGTGTGATGAAGAGCACAAACCAGGGGTTACAATATATGACCAACTTTTTCACGAATTAACTTCTATGTTTAATTCATTCAGTATGTATTTAAATGTTTATACGAGTACAAATACCATGTTTAATTCATTCCCTGCAGAACTTATCCAGAACAATAAACATCACGTGACCAGAGATAACAAAAATAAGGCAGTACTATGACTGGCGGAAACATTTGGGCCCCATAGACTGGCCAAAAAACCAAATCTCACACTCTATTTGGTTGGACCACCTTCAGCTTTGATCTAGCTTTGATTTTAGTGCAGTCGGTAGTGTCAGACAGGATCCGGGGTTCAAGTCCTTGTTTGGGCGTGTGATATTTCTGGGACTGTGGTAGCCTAGTAGTTAAGGCACTGGACTCTGGACCAGAAGGTGCAGGGTTTAAATCCCATCTCTACCAAGCTACCACTGTTGGGTCCTTGAGTAAAAACCTTAACCCACAATTGTTTAGATTGTAAGTTTAAATCAATTGTAAGTCACTCTGGATAAGGGCATAATTTCCACAAGTTTCTGCAATGTCACAACATTTATTTCTGTCCAGAGTTACCTTAAACCCCCCCACCCTTCAAGATTTTGTATTGAAGATGGAGATTTGCCTTCTCCTGCACATCCCAGAGATTCTCAATGGGGTTCAGGTCTGGACTCTGTGGTGGCCAATCCATGTGTGAAAATGATGTCTCATGCTCCCAGAACCA
>JAVSBU010000090.1:4828641-4838758 GCA_033118015.1 Loricariichthys derbyi | reverse complement strand
GTCAAGAGTGTAGGACTGAGGGTGGCAACTCTGCAGTTGCCAGGAAGGGGATGTATGGATGCAGTTGGAGAGGATATAGAGGTGGTTGGTGTGGGGACGGAGGATGTGGAGGACGGGATGGGGTGGAGGAGGCCGACTCGCTGTGGCAACTCCTGAAAAGGGAAAAGCTGAAAGAAAAAGATTTCGTAATGGCAGTAGGTTGGAATTTTTAAAAGTTTGTGGCATGTGTGTTTTTTTCCTAAAAAGTTAAACAATTGAACAAACAACTTCCAAGTGTGGTGAGTCCATAATTTTTACCAGTGGTTTTATTTGTTTGAAGTTGCCATGTGAACAGACGTTGCTTCCTAGAGCCTTTTCATGCTTAACACTGTTTGCTAGTACATACATATTTTTGATGAAAACCACGATCCAGTGGTCTTTATATTTTGGAGATATAAGAGAGAACATTTGGTGGTACAGAGGCAGTATTGCTCTGAACTTGACCTCCCAAAAGCACAGGGCTTATGGTAACAGTTGGGAGGCAAAAACTAATATTTATTTCCACTGTTTAAATAACAAATTTTGTTGATTTATATAGTGTGTGTCTGTGTACCTGGTCTTCCTATACTTGAGGACCAAATGTCCTTACAATGACAGGAGACCTGGTAATTTTAATTTGTGAGGACTGTTGTAAGAAAGAAGCAAAGGATTTGCTTTAGGTTACTGAGGTTAAGGTTAGAGTAGGATTAATTAGATACAGTGATCATTAAGTCAACTGAAAGTCCTCACAAGGATAGCAAGACAAAACGTGTGTGTTTGTGTGTGTGTGTGTGTGTGTGTGTGTGGTCTCAGACCACAGAGCAGCTGCTGGAGTACTCCTCAGGTTTGACGATGCTGAGCTGGTAGAGCATCTTACAGACGATGATCACGCAGACCCAGATGGTGGACAGACAGGAGGCCAAATGTCTGAAACGTCCAAAAGGCATCGCAAACGACCACAGCACCACCAACACCAAGTTCATCACAGATGGCTACACAAAGTGTGGAAGAAACACAATAAGGGAATTTACTTAGTGATACATAAATATTCTTTTTCTTTCCATATTTCCCTCCCACATTTCTTTTGCCTTTCTTAAAATTCCCTTCCTTCTTTCTGCCCATTTCCTCATTTATCCATAAGTCATTCCATGCTTATTTCCTTCAGTTGTCTTCCTTATTTCTATTTGTCTTTCCACTATATTAGCTCCTTTCTTTTCTTCCTCTCTTCCCTCCTTCTGTACTCTCCTTCATTCATTTACTCTGTTATTTTCCTTAATTTTGTCCTTTCTTTATTTTCCTCCCTTCATTCCCTCATTCATTCCTTCCAGTAGCATTATTAGCATTTCTGCTAATTTTGTATGGGGGTTGCAAGACACATTATAGCTAATACAGCTTGTCCACACCTCAGCCAGAGCCACCCAGATGATGAAGAAAGCGACAATCTTGATTATATGGAGCTCCAGGATCCTCCAGAGAAAAGCTTGAATGTGGGTAAGGATGTCGGAGAACTTCCTGAAGAGCACCATGAGTCTGTTCACCACCAGCCCCC
This sequence comes from Loricariichthys derbyi, assembly GCA_033118015.1. Classification (NCBI taxonomy): domain Eukaryota; kingdom Metazoa; phylum Chordata; class Actinopteri; order Siluriformes; family Loricariidae; genus Loricariichthys; species Loricariichthys derbyi. Next base: position 4,837,191 of record JAVSBU010000090.1, on the reverse strand, counting down.
ACTTACTGGGTCCCATCACTGAAAAGGTGATAATTCATTTTTAAAAAAAAGTATAATAACTCAATAGATCCTTCAGATGCAAGCTAAATCCAAGATTATAACATTATACAGTGGTGCTTGGAAGTTGTGAATTCTTTCAAATTTTTTAATATTTCTGCATAAATATGACCTAAAACATCATATTTTCACACAAGTCCTAAAAGTAGATAAAGTGAACCTAGTTAAACATATGATAAAAAATATTATACTTTGTCATTTATTTATTGAGGAAAATTATCCAATATTACATATTAGTGAGTTGCAAAAGTATATGAACCTCTAGGATTAACAGATAATTTGTAATTGTCAATTAGAGTCAGGTGTTTGAATCAATGGGATGATAATCAGGTGTGAGGGAGCACCCTGTTTTATTTAAAGAACAGGGATCTATCAAAGTCTGCTCTTCACAATACATTTGTGGATGTGTATCATGGAACAAACAAGATTTCTAAGGACCTTAAAAAAAGAGTTGTTGATGCTCGTCCGGCTGGAAAAGGTTACAAAATCATCTCTAAAGAGTTTGGACTCCACCAATCCACAGTTAGACAGATTGTGTGTACAAATGGAGGAAATTCAAGACCATTGTTACCCTGCCCAGAAGAGAGCACTCCAACAAAGATCACTCCAAGAGCAAGGCGTGTAATAATTGGTGAGGTCACAAAGGACCCCAGGGTAACTTCTAAGCAACTGAAGGGCTCTCTCACATTGGTTAATGTTAATGAGTCCACCATCAGAACAACAATATCCTATACTAAGTTAATGAAAGGGGTTAGGACTTATGCTGTATGTTTGGTGAAGTCCATGTGTCTTTGTGTTCTGACCTCCATCTTCTGACTCATCATCTTCCAGCTCTGTAGTGATGTCTTCTTCTTCAAAGCCTCCACCCTCTGAACTGTGCAGCACCTCTGGTTTTGGGGCAGATCTCCTTCTGCAGCCAATACAGACATTTTAACCACTGAAAGTGCAATGTGTCCATTGATAATCTTAACTCATATCACAGGAAGACCATTTTCAAACAGTTTCACTTCCTCTTGGGTTAGATACTTGAGCAGAGAGATATCAAACTATGGATTGAGAAAAAAAAGTATCTTCATCTCTGAGATTACTGAAAACAAAATGTGCTGATGTAGTTGTAACTTGAATAACTTTGTAGCTAAAGTACAAGCTTAAAACTAAAAGACAAATATTATTTGAATAATAATTCAAACATAACCGTGGTTAAAAAGTCTAGGCAAAAGTTTGCTTTGATGAACCCTACAAACATTTTGGGAGTGAGATAAGAAAATAAGTCTTTTGCAACATGTGATAGTGGAATGGCTGAATGGGTTGTACTGCTTCAAGACACGTGTACTGAAATATACTGAATACCATTTAAAGCCAGGTAATCTTCATTTTTACTATCATTTCCAAATTTGCACTCAAATTTTTATCATCGGAAAGCAGGACAGTTTTTTTGTTACTTCACTAATGTACTGTGTGTTTGGAGAATAAGAGATAAATGTCTTGCCTGTGTACAGGTGAGACGTGATCTAGATCAGTGATCTTCATGAAGGCCTTGTGAAAGTAGTGGAGTTGCAGGATGCAGGCCAAGAGGAAAAAGCCAGGGATCAGAATACTGGTGAACAACTCAGATAGCTTGAATGTCTCAAGTCCGATATCAGCAAGTCTGCAGCGTAAAAACATGCAAAGGTTAATATCACACAAAAACAGGCAAGCTCCCAATAAAACACTCACACATGCAAACATTTATATGTTTACAGAGGACAAACAATTAGCTGACAATTGTTAAACACATTAAGTTGCATTAACTGTATTATTTGTAGAGTGGTAAAACTTGCAGAATTGAGTTCTCAACATGTTTTGAGGAGAAAATTTTGTCTCAGCACTTGGTGCATCGATTAAACTGATATGAGTCAAGTCTCGCGCCTCGTTTCAGCTGAAATTTGATTCATGATTCAGACTCACGACAGTACAGATCTCCATTGTGCTTTATGTTTTTCTTAATTTTTGCATCTACAGTACAATATTCTTAATGCAAATAAGTCCTCATGGGCCCTAAGAAGGTTAGTAATAACAGTCAATCAAAAGGAAAACAGAGTAGCACTGCACAGTCTTATAATCTAACACATATTCCTGGCAGCAACCATCAGAGGAGCAGTGCTGTAAGGTCACACTTTGCTTTTCACTTTCAATACATAATTCACTAAATTACAGAATATTTTTCAAGACTTTATAATAAAATAAGCTTTGTTTTAATGACTTTTGCCCAGCAGTATTTTAAAGTCCCAGTATGTTATAACAATATTTCGCGTATGAGTAAAACTCACCTTCTAATCACTTATGATATTTGTTTCTTTATTTTATGCCTTAATTTGACAAAATCTGGTTATAAACATATTGTGCGCTCGTTTCCCGTTAGTGAGTGCTACGTCATAGCATCACATGATATGCTATTTTCGATCACGACTCCAAATATGACTGACACAGCGAGCAATTCTGACAGATACGTACGTATTATCGCTTATTTTGAAATCCTTACTGAACATGTCTAAAACACACTTGTTGTATTTGATATAAAACAAGACCAGCAATGTCTTTTGAATCGTCAATTACACTTTAAACGTTCTGTTCGCGGCACGTGCCAGTCACGTGATAAGTCACGGGACGATGGAAATGAACACTTTGAAATCTGACCACTTTGGAATCTCTGAGGGGTTTCCCCAATTTATTTCTTCTAAATGCCTTATACCAACCAAAAATCAGACTGAATTATTCAGTCTGGGCATATAACGGATCTAACTACGAGGTGTTAGATTTTTACCCTATATAATTTGATTTTATGACATACTAGGAGTTTAATGTAAATGTTTTAAACATATTTATAAGCTGGTTCCACTGTGATACAGTATATATATTATATTAAACTCCATGGTTCATGATACATTTAACTTATGATGGGTTTGTTGGACTGTATCAACATCGTAAATTAGGAAGCATCTGTACAATACAACTCCATTAATGCATATAACGCTTTACACAGTGTGGATTTTATGGGGGTCTGGAACAGATTCATTACATTTACAATACTCCTTATGGGAAAATTTTGCTCAGTACTACTGGTACTATTCTGTAGTGCTGAGGTACTACTGTAATTAATGAATCCCATTTTTCTGACTTATATGACAGTAAAAAATTTTTTTTTTTCTTTACATTTACAGCATTTATCAGAAGCCCTTATCCAGAGTAACTTACAATTTATACATTCTTACCATCCAATTGTAGATTAAGGATCTTGCTCAAGGACCCAACAGAGGTGGGATTTGAATCCTAGACCTTCAGGTCCATAGTCCAGTGCCTTAACCTCTAGGCTACCAAAGTCCCCCTTTACAAACATGTATTACTTTGTATTAAATCAATAATTATGCTAATTATTATTTTTTAGCTATTTTTATTACAGACAGCATGTGAAAGCTCTTATTTTGTCTGGCGCCAACGATGTTAAATTGTGCAGTCATATTTCCTGTGTTTACGCAACACATCTGCTGTCACATAGCAATGAGTAAAACTTTTAAACAATTGTCATGCACCACACTCTAAATCTCTGTTCTGTAAATGCTAACGATGCTTATTATGGTATGCAGAACATAAGCAATAATGATTTAAGGCACCATTTTGCATTAAACTGCACACTATTTTAATGCTGATATATTAGTGCTGTATTAACTCTGACAATAGTGAAAATGATAAAACTGGTTCATTAGCTCAGGGTCACAGTGAAAATAAAAAATTATTAGGTGATCATAAAACTTGTATTTGGCATCATTATCGGGATTTATTACCATGGGGAAGAAAAGGGTGTGAAAATGAACTAATATCTGGCAATAACTATAAAAACAACCTATATGCCTTACAATATCCATTCATAGGGAAATAACGACCTACATGAAGATGTTTATCTCCAGAAACAGTAAGAACAGTTAAAGAGACAAATAAAACAACTGGAGATTTTCCATAGATGGGGTCACTAAGTCACCAAAACTTTAAGCAGGTGCCACCATCATGTAGCATATCTTTTCCTTTTTGCTTTATCCAATCACAAATGGAATCGTTTTTGCTACAGAATACTGAAATATGACTGGACTGGAACCAAGTTCTGTGGTCTGATGAGACAATAAAATAGTATTTGGCAACAAACACTAGGTTTATATGCTCTCTAATACAGACATAAAGCACATGTACAATACAGCTGGGCAAAAATTATTATTATTATTAGTATTGTGTGTGTATAGTGAAGGACAAACTTAGCTATGAATAATGGCTTTCAGTTTTTCAGTTAGATTAAATCCTGCAGCATTTCAACAAGACAGACCTAAAAAAAGCAGCAAAATTGTATAACAGGAACAAACCTGGCTATTAACTTGTTAAAGTCAAATTTATTTTGATATTTACAAAAGAGCATTGTCTCAAAGCAGCTTTATAATTATAAATTGTTCTAATATCTACATCCATTTTTGTCACTTTAGTGACAGTGGCAAGGAAAATCACCCTAAATGTTATTAGGAAGAAACCTTGGAAGGACCAAAACCCAAAAAGGGACCAAACCTCATTGGGTTTAATGGTTTATGAAATAATAATTCACGTTATCTAATTAATAAGTTTATAGAGATCATTTAAATAAAAAAACTAAATGATTATATAAATGAATTATAAAATGTTATAGCTCAGAACAAAGTCATGTTAGGATCCTTGGAGAGAAAGTCTTGGTGGTGTGACCTTCATATGATTCTAATTTACTTCAGCTCTGTTGGATTACAAGTCTCAGAGCAAATATACTTAGATTAGACTCAATTATCTGTATAAAAGTTTTCCACAAAGACTTTTTTATCTATCCCAATAATTCTGGAGCTGTCTGTATACAAATACACAAGTAATCTCAGTCCGTCAAGGAAATCTATGTAAATGCCCATTTTAATCCTTATAAACTCCACACTGTAATCATTACCCCTGACATACAGAAACCTGTCAAACAAACTACAGGCTAAACATGCAAATAGGCAACCAAAGTCGTACTGGTCCTCGGTGAAGCCGGTGAAGTTCTTCCAATAGTCAGGGAAATCCTCAAACTGGTAGGTGTAGATAGCAACGAGCACCAGCATGGTGTAGGCCACCACCAACCACCAGAAGAGTTTTAGCAGGCGACGCCACAGAGAGTAATACAGCTGGAGAAACATGGTACATTTATGGAGCACAGTTCATTAAATTTATAGCAGTTTACAATAAAACTAGGAAGGTCATTAACCCCAGTAAACAAAATGAGCACATTGTGAGTAAACAGTCTCATAATCAATGAGTTGGATGTGGGAGATGTTTAGGAGTGAAGGCTTGTTATGGTCAGATGACTGTGTTGAGGCATTTGCTAAACAACAAGGCTCACAGGGGGTTACCAGTGATGAGTATCTATCAACGATGGTCTGAGGAGGCTCAAACCATAAACTGGTGACTGGGTGTTGCCTCACATGGCTTATTCATGGGCAAGAACATTGAACCCTATAATGAATCCATCTGGCAGAAAAGCACTAAAGAGCTACTGAGGTCACAATTTGCACAATTTTATGTGCACAATCGACAAATATCTGGCAGGGAGCAAGGCAAGTGCAAAGTCTCCACTGCCATTATATTATGGTAAGATCATTGAAGGCCAGAATGTTTTTGAATATTCAGGAACCAGCTAGGGATTTATCCATAGGAAATAATGTAAATATGCTCCCTCTATCAGAATAATCAATATCTGAACAACCTTAAATACATGATATGTAGTTGTTTAGTGGGGCTGATGATCATTTTGATATTAAAGCTCTGAGAATCATCTTGGCTGTTCAAATAATGTACGTATTGGGGACATGAAGTTTATACAGATAAATAAAGAGATGTGTGTGTGTGTGTTAAACATCAGTCTTTGCACTGTTGTGCCTTGTAGTGTGGATCACTTTATTGCAGGAAAACAGCATTCAAGTGTACAGTTACTAGTGTTTTATTTCACAAAATTGCATGCCCTTGTCATACACTAGGCGGCGCTAATGCAAATAGTTAATTATTGAAGATTTTTATAAAGTCGTATTGGTTATTTTAAACACAAATCAGCATTGGGTAAATGAACAGGTTGAGCTCTAAACTGAGCAGCATGGCCTTAAGGATCAGTGTTTACCTGGTAGACACACATGCACAGCAGAAACAGCAGCATGTAGACGATCTTGTAGCCCACCAGCCTTCCAGCAAAACTGACCATGATGAACATGCCTCCACACACGTAGATCCAGTACTTGGCATACAGACTCATAACTACTCTACCCAGTAGCTTTAGAAAGGAGTCATCATGTCCTGTGTTGTCTGCAAGAAAAAGATAGACAGTTTCAATGCATTTTATATCCACACTTCACTAAAGAACATAACATTTCCTCTACACTTTAACAGCCATTACATTAAAACCACTAACAGGTGATCTTTTTTATTTTTTAGATAATTTAATTAATTCCTACATGTAATATCTAGGCTGCCCAAGGAGGTTAAATACCTTTTTGAGTCTTGAAACTCCTAATATTTTCCTTGCCACTGTCCTTTTAGGTGTGCTTGATTGGGGGTGTGGCTCTAGATAATTATAAAGCTGCTTTGGGATGATGTCCTATTGGAAAAGGCTCTATATAAATAAATCTGATGTTGACTTTTGACTTGGAGAACATACACATTATTAGTTGGGTGGTTTTATTGACACCATTACCTTCACACGTTACCTAAATTTCATAGGAAAATTCTGAAGAAAAAGGTTGTCAGGTTGGACTGGAGAGTGGAGAGGAATGCAGACAGCAAGCAAATAGAGCTCTGCCCACAAGCAAAGTCTGATATATTACCAAACTGGATTGGTGACAGCACAGGACCCCCCAATGGTGGTGTATAAGAACATATGAAAGTCAGGAATGGAATACGGACCATTGGAGATGCTAATCAGTGCACTTCCTAAGTTTGAGGACAGTAGATAAAGTGTGGAATCACTTCATAGTCTCTGAAGATCTGGACGTTATTTTATATATCGTTCTTCCCCCGAAACGTTCTTATTTCGGTGGATCATTTTGAATTCCCTATCTCACCACCCAAAACATGAAAACCGTTCTAACAAATGATGATCATGGCTGAATGAGAGTGAAGAAGGTGTACACTCACTCACATGTGAATGAGACCTTGCTTTGGGTTTAGTTTAAAGAGATGAAGCCCCACCCAGGCGAGTTTGAAAGTACCCACGCCTCTCTATTGCATTGTTACAGTGAAAGAACACCGGGCTTTAAACATAGGAAATAATTAAAGAATAAAAACTGGGGATCCCTCTAACTGAATATTCCTAATCCAGATTATTTCCCTGAACACAGTACATTCAAATAATCTTTGTCTGGTGTACAGAAAACAATAAACGTAGTATGAATTATTACAAGGAGCACTCATGGTCCAGATTACATTACTTGGCCACCCATGTATTGGCTCAGTATTTGACTTCTTAAAATAAATCATAACAGTGTTAAGTCACAGAGGATCTGGTGTGGATCGGCTTATCTAACCTCCAGTAGTAACCTCCTGCAGCATGACGCTCTTCTTCCTGCAGAACTTATCCTTTACTGAGTGTCTTAACAGCAGCCAAAATGTCAGGGTGAACAGCAGCTGAGCAGCAAAAACAACAAAATACATGCTATTAACACATTTTATTTTTTTAGGATCCAAGGGTTTCAAGACTTAGAGCTTTTTAAACAATTTAGGGCAAACATTTTTCCAGTTGATTTAGTTTTACATCATAATGCAGGCTCTTTATTAAAATCCATCTGTTTACTTGTTTCCTTGTAAGATTACCATTGGACGGTTTGCATGGTTAATATCCCTTGGATTTACATCCTTGGAGAATGATGTGTGGTCCTGAGGAGTGCTGGGAAATGTGAGGGAAATCCAGGACAACGAGAATGGAGCCCCAGGAAGATCTCATGGCAGTGGGCACATTGGTTTCAATAAATACCATAAGTAAACGTACTCCACCACAATGGTCTCCGTTTCAGGTGAGCCTGTAAGGTACCTTTACTTTCAAAGCATCATGTCAAGGCCCGACTAAAGTTTGCTCATGATCACTTGGAGGACTCTGAGGCAGATTGGTTCAAGGTTCTCTGGTCTCATGAGACTAATAGCGAGGTCTTAGGTGCCAACCAGGATGGCTATGCATAGAACCCCAAGAATATCATCCCTACATTCAAGCATGGTGGTGGCAGCATCATGCCATGCGGCTGCTTCTCAGCCAAGGGTTTTGGCCATCTGGTCCACATCCACAGGAAGATGAATAGCACAGCCTACCTAGAGATTTTGGCCCAAAACCTCCACTCTTCCATCAAGGATCTTAAGATGGACTGTCATTTCATCTTCCAACAGGACAATGACCCCAAGCACACTGCCAAGATAACCAAGGCCTGGTTTAAGAGGGAAAAG
>JAVSBU010000090.1:4799491-4811304 GCA_033118015.1 Loricariichthys derbyi | reverse complement strand
ATTATTATTTGTTATATAAAGAACCAGAAACGACCATTAGATGATATTCAACAAAACACGTTAAATTTGCTCTTTAAGTAGTCAGTGTATAGCTTGGATAGCAGAATAGATTTACTGTCTTCTGAAAATAACTCAAGACAGACATTAATGTCTAAATAGCTGGCAAAAAAGTGAGTAACCCCACAATAAACATGTCCAAATTGTGCCTGAAGTGTCAATATTTTGTGTGATGTCCATTATTATCTATCACTGCCTTAACCCTCTTGGGCATGGAATTCACCAGAACTGCACAGGTTGCTACTAGAATCCTCTTCCACTCCTCCATAATGACATCACAGACACCTTTACCTTCAGCTTCCTCATCAAATCTGTTGTCATCTTCGGGGTGTCATTCCAAAGACATACGTTGGGCCAGTTTGTGTCATTAAAGTGCCCAAGTGTGTGCTGCAATGGTTTGGTGTCCTGTCTAGGGTTGGCTCCCACATTGCATTCTGTTTTGTCAGTTAGTTCCTGGCTCCCTGCAACCTTGATCGGATTAAGAGGGTGTGAAAATGAATGAAGGAATGAGTGAATGGATCTTCAAGTTAATAGAAACTTATATAAGACTGATATGGCTTAAAATCCTATTTGAAACATAAATACAAGAACATGAACGTGTAAAACGTAATTCAAGAAATACAGCAGTCAAATGTGATGTAACCCATCATTGGGGAGAGTTGTGGTCTTGTTGGTGACTCTGGCCTGGCTCAGAGCTCCACAAACACAACTGATCCGACCTAAGGGACAATAACCTCATCAGCCAGTCCAGGCTCTAGCAAAGATGACAGATGGATATGCCAGGTGTCACCTTCCTCAGCATGGAAGTTTGCCACCTGCTGGTGAAAAAAACTGTTTGGTGGACACATTGTATGGAGACACTTGAGGGTTGGAGAGGTGGAGAGGTCAGGACAAGGTGAGATATGTTAGTATATCCAAAAAGAACCATGACTTAGACCCAGCATCCCAAAGTCTAAAGACTTTATATAGCTTAACGCTTTGCACATGTATTAGCAGAAAAAGATGATATGATCATTACGGTTCGACAATGCATAAATGTGATAATGTGCATCATCGAGTTGGAGATTATTACGGCATATAATACAGTTGCATTTTCTAACCACCAGAGGGCATCATGTTCACAGATGCATATCTTCCATTCTCAGTGAGCTTGTTTACTTTGCTTTTCAATTTAAGATAGCACTTAATTATATATATTTGCATTAGGTGACAATATTACATTTTTTTGCAGCAGCAATATTTTAAATCTTTCACTTGCAGGAAACTAAATATTCTTTCTTTAATTTACAATTTTATACAAAAAAGGTGCACATTATTTGTAATTATTCCTCCGAAATAAAAGGAATGTTTTCACTCAGTTATTTAAGGTATGGTGATGTGACAGTAGAATATTAAAAAAAAAAGATTAAACATCTGTTCATCTAGAGTAGAAAAAAATTGCATTTGTTATGCATTGTTTGCACGTCATAAAAAATGTCTTTCAAGTGTAAAATTGATAATTGTGAGAAAATATAATCATGAACTCAGTATAGCGAATTGAATCAAATCGTGAACAGAGTGTATCGCTTCACCCCTATCGTAGCTCATCTATTGGCTATAATTGGTCATAAGTTTTTATATTAGATTGGTCTGCCATAATTTTTCTTTAAGATGTATCCCTAACCTTACTTATAGAGATTCGATACCTATTCATTTAATTGTGATATTTAGAGACGTAACATGCACCAGAAACCAGAAGTGGATATTTCTTAACAAACAACCCACCACAAGCACAGTTTCATAGTTCATGGTCTTTTTTAATTACACAGATACATTTCTCAACACGGACAATAACCTGATTTAGAATGTTTACAGCGTCACATATCCAACAAAGCGCACAGTAAGTGGGGTAGTAAGGGGGGGGGGGGGCAAAAGAGGGAGGAAAGCATGCAATAAAGAAATGAAATCTTCTCCTGGCACAGTTCGTTTCCTCTAGAGACTGGTAACAGGACCTTTAAGGAGGAAAAAAGTTAATCACACCAACCTTTTCCTACAGAACCAATGTCTGTTTTTCTGTAACAATGTATTGCACAATACGGTAAAATAACCCTTCCCTAAACAAACCAAGCCTTTAGTCTTTAGGTAACTTTACAAAAAAAAGTTTCTACATTAGCAGTTAGAGAGATGAAGCTTTGCTAATGATGGCGCTCTTAGTGTGAGGTTTACAATACAATAACATAATCGTGATAAAGGGTCCCTTTGTAAAGGCTAATGATCACATGCATTTTTGCCGAGCAAACATTACACCTATAAGGATGTCGTCAAGTTGAAAAGGGGCCAAGTCCTCAAATAACTGATTACCCGATGCTAATCGTACCACTGTTTGAATTTTATTTTGTGTGTCCTGCCCAAAGAGATCATGTGACTACAAGTTTCCTCATCTCACCCTCTCTGTGAATCTGCTGAGATGAGCCGTGCCTCCCAGTACGCCTAGGAACACACACACACACATATATATATATATATATATACAACAAACAGATATGTGGAAGATACCTTAAGCTCTTCCTTTTTGGTTCAACTTTGGTTGGAGACACAAAAAGACAGGCCGCATATAAACGAAACATAATAAGCTAAGCAGACATGCAAAGAGCAGACAAGGAGTGACAGGAGTGCACGTGTGTTCTCTGCCTTTATTTCACTCGTGGTGATTTGTTAAAGCTTTGTAGTATTCAAGTAGTATGTGCAGCAAGACCAAGAATGTAAAGCCTGATTCTCAGGCACACACTTATTACCTGTTTAGTTTACATCTCTAAGATAGGTTAGCTTTAGATTAGAGCTGGGCACCAGGATTGAAATGATTTGTAACAAAAATTAAAAAAAAAAAAAAAAAAAAAAAAAAAAAAGAAAGAAAAACCATAGCAGTAATTCAGAATGGTCATTTAGTCTCACTGTATTATGCAAATTTAAATTGGTTATATAAAATGTAAAAGCCACATTTCTCCCTTCAGATTTGGTTCAAAGGGAAATGCATGTTTTTTTTTTTTTAATTTGTGATATTTTTAATAGTTTTTATAGATATATAATAGAACAGACAGATTAAAAAAATGCATTCAAAAATTTACCCCTAATTGGCTGGTTAAACATTAGCAATGCTGCTGCAATAAAACTATGAACAGCATCTTTAATAAACAAAACTAAAGTTTGCATTGCCTAGCTCAACTTTCAATGTGTTTTTCTAAAGACATGTGATATTGTTTGGTGTGATCTAGTGCTTTGAGCATGTGGTCATTTTGTACGCTTTGGTTCACGGGCTTTTACAGGTTTAAATGCTGCAGTCCACCAGCGTGCAGACTGAGGTGCTTTGGTCTGTGCTTTTGGTTATTTTGTATAAATATGGGATGTGGTAGGTAACTATGTTGAATGACATCAAATAGAGCATGACTTTCATTCTGGATATTACTAAATACAATACATGAAGAGGTGGACATCATCAGTGCTTTAATTGACAGGACCAGTTTGGGTTCTATAAAGCCTTCCTAAAAGTGAGGGCATCTTGAAAGATATCAAGAAGAAAAATAATCAGCACTGGATTAACTAGCTAAAAAGGTTCCTGAAAATGCTTCTTCAAAATCCTAAAGGCCATCAGGGACAGAAGTTCTCAATGCACAGAATGGATCTTAGGACTTTCTGCTGCAGAGTTCTATGCAGATGAAGCTAAAAGTTGTGGAACCTTTTCATAGGTGTTTACCTAGCAACGTCATCTAAGCCCAAAAAGACTGAGCTAACTTTGTGGATTAAAATATAAAACCACTGATATAATTTAATTCTTACAAATGACAGAACCAATTTGAGTGCTGTACAAACAGAAATCCCTGTTCTAAATGAAAGCTTGTTTATCAGTGAGCGTCACCTGTCCACTGGGTAATTAATAATTATAAAACACATACATAAGCTGCTTGCTCTTGTATTCTGCGCTAATTATTTATCCACATCTGCTGTCTGTTAAATTTTAGCTAATAAACCATAGTAACAAACATTTGACTGAATTGAGAAAGCAGGATGATGATGTCGGGTTTGCATGTCTGTTAGCGGCTCGGCTCTCTAAGCAAACGTGAATGTCTCACTCTTGAACAGGAGGTAGCTAATAAGTAGAGAAAGGGTTCGAGGAAGCTTGTCCACACATGGCTCTGTTGTTCAGATTCACAGATGTAAGAGGGCTATCTACCAGCAGGTAAAATATTCATATATTCAATAAAAAAGGCAAATTCATTTATTTATGCTCTGCTATTAAGTTAAGCTAACAAAAAAAATAAAAAAAATAAAAAAAATGGTAAAAAGGAACCGACAGGACAAACAAGAAAGAGTTTGGTCCATATCAGAGGTATGACAAGTGAACGATGCATTTAAGTGCATAAAACGTTTTATTCGACTGTTTTCGGGTGCATTTAAACTAACATCCCTTATACAGTTATTGGGTGGTGGATTTTTGGGCACCCTTTCAAACATGGTGCTTTAGTAAAGTAGTAAAGTTAAACCTCACTTTGTGATGTTTACAGACTGTACGCCTGCAGACTGAAATTAGGGAAAGGTCAAGGAAAACCTATGTACCGCAGTGTAGACAGAAATAAAAAGTCCTAGCCCGATTGGTGGGCCATGGCTAGGCTAGAGTAGAGCTCAGTGAGAACGGACGTACATGTGCTGGATGCCATGGTTTCACATCATCATCACTCAGTCCTCTAGCAACAATTTACATAAAGAGTAATGAGAAAATTACAAAGTGCCATGTCCACCTTCCCCTCTTTTTACATCGAGCTCATCCTGATTTTGGGTGAAGGTTAACTTCAGTTTGAGCCAATTCAAACATGGTCAATATGACATCACTACTGAGCAGCCTAGAGATGATGTAGGTTAGGTTACTGTCACATAAAATATACCTGCTTGTCATTTACTGAATATTGATTTTAATTACACAATTAAGTAATTAGCAGAGTGTGATCTAGCTTTGCTGGTGAGATTTGGCTACTTGTTATTGGTCACACAATATAACAGATCTAATGTTAGCTTCTTATTAATATAATAAGCCAAAGTGGGGCAGCGGAGGTTGGTACTGTCCACATAACCCCAGTTCAACAGCAAGACGTCAAAGTCAAAGTCAAATTTATTTGTATAGTGCTTTTTACAATGGAGCATTGTCTCAAAGCAGCATTACAACTTATGTTATTCCCAGTTTGAGCAATAGTGGCAAGGAAAAACGTTAATAGGAAGAAACCTTGGGAGGACCAAGACTCAAAAAGGGACCAAACCTCCTTGGGCTTGAAGACTACTCTTGTGTGCACTTTGCTTGAATTGAATTGAGCTGGATTGACAAATATGTCACATTAGCTAAGCTCTCTCTAGGTGTTGTTTTCCATTAATGATGTTACTGCCTGTTATTCCTCAAGGATTATATAAGTCACAGCGCGCTTGATCTTATGTTTATTTCCAGCAGTCAAACCATTAACCAATTAAATCATTATATTTTTATTAAGCTATTCTAGTGATGTCATATGAAGTTTGTAATTAGATCAAATGAAGCTGAAGGTTCAACGTACCTTAAAATCAGTATGTGCTGTAACTACATCTATAGACACACTATACATAGTAACTTAGAGGGGGTGAAAATGAATGGCTCGAAATGACGTCATAATTGCTTTGATTTGGAAGGGAAAGAATTGAGAGAGAAATCACTTCTAGATATTATACGTTAAAGGTTTCTGTTATTTGGCAAACACATTTTTTGGACCTCTTACTTTTTTAAATGCTATATACATTCACATTAAGTTAATGGTTGTTATTTTAAATAGATTTATATGTAGATTTATATTAAAAGGTACCCTAAGGGTGGTTTCTGAGGTTCCATTCAGTAGCTGAATTCTCTTTTCTTCTTATATTGCACCTCCGTCCTCTCACTGTCTGCAAGTTTCTACTCATCCTATTAGGGAGAAACTTTTTCTCATCGGAGCGTCTTTATATGTCCGGCCCAAACTGAAAAGAAGACAAAGCAAGTAAAAGCAGTCCCTTGTTCTGGGTACACACACGGGCAGCACAGGCAGACATCAAAGACAGAGACATTGAGAAAAGCACTATCTACAGGTTTGATCCCTTCTGACATCCGCTTGGAGGGGAAAAAAGCGAAGGGACAAGAAGGCGGAGGTAGAAAGAGACCAGAGAGAAAAAGAGATAGAAAGAGGAAAAATAAAGTCCACGGCGCTTTTATTTTTCAGCAAGTGCATCAGTCTGCTTGTCATGCTTTGGAAAAGGGAGTGAAAAGTTACAGCTGGGTCGAGTCTTTAAATAAAAAAAACAAAACAAAACTGAATTGCTTCAAAAGGCGCGTCCTTGGTTTGCGATCGCAGGTTGCTATGCTAGTTCTTTGAGGGATTTACTTTGGCAGTTCAAATGCCATTCGTCTTTCCTTTTGAGGCCAATGCGTCTCATTCAGCCCGTCATCCTTGTCCTTGCTTTCTGTCTCCGCCTTTTGTGTCTCTTTGAGCAGACGGATCCCGGAGCAGGCTGGGTAATTGAGCAGGAAACGGGGCACAGTGAGAGGAATCAGTATACGTTTGTCTTTTCCTCGCTGCCTCTTCACAGAAACCAAACTCAGATTTGAGGAGGTTTTGTGTCATTCATGTTTGGTTTGCTTCTCCTTGAAACTTTGGCAGTGTATTAAAAAGGTTTGGATCATGTACGTACTATTCATTTGGGTTCTCTTCAGAACAGAGAGGTGAGTCCGGTGTAGGTTTTTTCTTGGCTCGCTAGCAAGGTAGTTATCAGGTCTTTATCATTTTTTAATTATTAGAATTATTATTTTGGATTTGTTCTAAAGCCAAAAACAAACCGGTGACAAAAAAATCATCTGTGGCATGATGAAGAGGATGGAAGTCTGTCGCCCTTCTGAACAAACCCGTTCTGATGGATGTAGTCTCCTTCATTTGAGTCTCTGTAAAAATTCCAATAGCTCTTTGCAAAGCAGGACGGAGTGTATCTGGTGTGAGCTGCCTCCATGCACGCTAGCTGGTCATAGTTAATATTTACAGGGCTTAAAATAAATTACTGAGGCCACATATTATGTAACCGAAACTATTTACGATGCCTTATTTTAAATAAGACAAGAGCAAAGTCTTTTTAGTTCTCAGATAAACAACCCCATTTTGTATGGTATGAGTGAAACTGAGACCAAAAGTTTAGAGTCCAAACAAGAGCTTCATGTAGACGTGAGGAGCTTGTAGAGAAGGGAACAGGTGCGCTGAATTATTCATAGAGATTTCTCAGCTTGTTTTGGATGCAAGTACAGCAGCAGCAGTGGTAGCCTAAGCGTTAGCATTGAGCGTGCCCAGACTGACTGGAGGTCAGCGAGAAGAGGAGTCTAGCAGGGCCGGTGTAGCCGGCGTGGTAGAACGCGAGGCGCTGCTGGAGCTAGAGCTGGCATCTTTGGGGCTTCCTCCTCCCCCAGTCAGCCCGCCCAGGGAAAGGGGGCACGGGGTGTTGCTCTCTGAGTGTGTAGGTGGAGCACTGGAGGAGGAAGAGGAGGACGAGGATGAGGAAGGAGTGCCTAGAGGAACACTTGAACCTCCAGGAAGGCCCTGCAGTGTCTGGCCGCACACATGGTGGTGCTTCTCCCAGTCCTTGTGCTGGCAGAAGGAGCCACAATATCGTGCCGTGTTGCAGCCGCTGCACGTCTCACTTGCTTTGCGGCCGCAGTTCCAGCAGCTCTGGAGTCAAAAAGAAGACGGGGAATGTTAACAGTGCATGACTATCATAACAATGAATGCAAACAACTTGTTTTAACCTTGTTTTTTGTTGGTTGTACTCTGGATGGGAAGCCAGTCCCTCACAGGGCTTGGTAGGGTTTATTAGAGAAGCACCGAGGGGTCCTTGCTTCCAATAAACCCATTAATTACGGGGGCACTATTTGTGGCTGTCTTTGTGTTCCAGTGTATCACTAAAAGTGGCCAAATGTGTGGATGGCGTCTTTAGGGGCATTAGTAGCAGGGCTTGAAGGGCTGAGTGCTGGTCATTTGACCGTTGATCATCTTGGAAAATGAAGTCATCATCACCGTACATCATTTCAACTGATGGAATGACTTCATGAGAACCAAGGGAAAACTTTGTCTTTCAATTTCTATTCAAATGTCCATTATAAAGGACATAAATGAATGGGCCGGGTCTAAGCAGGATAAGAAAAGGTTCCAAAATTTCAATGTAGACTTTGGTATTTATTGATGATGTAATGACTGCTATCTCCCCCATGCCTTTACCTCACATACAGCCCATATCATCAACCACTGAAAAAAATTTATGTTTTCTCTTTAAGCAGGTATCTTCACATTTCATTGGACCGGGTCCAATCAAAAGTTGCAGTATCATCACCTTGCCTGATGCAGATTCCTGATTTATCACTGAATATCCCTTCCATCCAGTCAGCCACAGTCAATTTAGCCCACTGTAACCTTGTTCTTTTCTGTTTAAGTGGTAATGATGGCTTTACTTTATCTTTTCTGTATCTAAATCCCATTTCTTTTATGTGATTTCTTACAGTTCAGTCTCAGACATTGCCCACTTATTTCTCCTTTGTTTTGTTGTGTATTTTTGGTTTTCATGTCATATTGCTTTAAGGCTCTATCTTGATGCTTTGATATTTTCCTGATTTACCAGCAGGCTTCCCTTTAACAACCTTCCCATTATGTTTGTACCAGATTTTACACATAGCCAACTAGGAACAACCACCATCTATTATGACATTCAGTGATAATATACCTTCTTAAAGACGTTTTATAATCCTTTCCTTTGTTTTAAATGACATATCTAATATTGGAGCCATGATTCATGTTAATCCACTTTGTGCAACAGTGCAAAAGGTGTGTTTGTTTTAGATCTGCAAATTGCAGTGAGATTCCATATTTTCTTCTTTAGAATTGAGTGATTCCATATTTTTTCCTCTACTTGTTCTAAAAAAGCAATGGTGACTAACCAAAGCAATTACTGTATATTTTTATCAGAAGGTTGTGATTTTGAAAAATTATAGTTTTGACATGTGTGTGATAAAGTTAAACATTTGAAAGAACATCTTCCAAGAGTGGTAATTCCATAATTTTTGCCAGGGGTTCTAGAAGCTTGATGGTCTGATATTGGGGAAAAAGTGGTTAGTGACCAAGGTAAGAATTGATGGACTATGACCCCCCCCCTCCCTTGGTGGAGGGGTCAGCATGTGGCAGGGAATATCAATGGGATCATTGGACATTTCCAAACTGGGGAGAGATGGGGGCTTGGGGGTCTACGTTACAATGGTAGTGAGAGAGCGAGAGAGAGACACACTTCACTGGAGTCTTCTTGCTGGTTGATGACAGACAGCGCATCCTCCGAGGCTTGCCTCTTAGCCTCCACTAATGCTCTCTCCATTTTAGTGCGCTCGGCTGAGATCATCTCATGAGCTTTCCTCTCTGCATCCGACACAGCCTTCTGCAGCTCCGACATCGCCTGTCTTTTCACCTCGTTCACTGCCTCCTCTGAACAAGAAATATGGAAAGAGAGGGGAAAAGAGAGAGATTAGCCCCTGTAGACATGGCCTCAGTTCCTGTTCTCCACCTTGTCATTCCTTATCGAGGCTGTCTCAGTTCTCAGTCTGCTGATTTTATCACTGTGAACAGATGTACAACATCCAAAATTTACAACATTCTGTCAGAAAGAGTCACCTTTAATAATTAATATGGATTAAATAATTTCCTGAGCTCATAACAGCAGGTGTTTCCAAACTCACTCATTTTGTTCACAAACTTGCCTATTAACCTAATATGTGCTTCTGTTTTATTTCTCTCCTGAGTGATTGTCAGTTAATGGCTCCCACATTTAGGATCCATAACTCAAATGGGATGCAGAACCAGAGAGCCAGTGCTTTGCCTTCATACCATGAATGCCATTGAGTGTAAGACAGCAGGATGTACGTGTGCATTTGTGTGAGAGTGAGAGACCAGGTATATGCTATACTTGTGGGGACCGTATGTGCCCTGAAGGATAAGAACATTGGACATCTTTGACCTTGGAGGAACAAGTTGCTGGTCCCCACAACTTTGTTTGTTTGCAAGAACTACAGAAACCTTTATTGAAAAATGAATTGAGGTATGATTGAGGTGTAGCATTACTCAGCCATAGTAATAATTTCAGTGGAGAGTCCCCATAAACATATGCTTACAAAGACTGTCTGTTTGCGCGCGCCTGCAGGTGAATGCGTGTTTTTAGGACATGCAGGTGTGTTTGGACATGGTTGAAAATAGAAAGCATGCTCACTGCTCATGTATGTAATAATTGCTCTCCTGTAATCATTTCTCAGTTTTATGAACCTAATGATTTAGCTCAGAGAGAAAAGACCTTACACATGTGAATGTGAAGAACTGTGTTTTGAATGTGTGCATCGTGAACATGGATACAATATTTTCCATACCTTAAGACTATTGTTGGCATATATAAATACAGTATACTCTGAACATTTCTAGTAACTCTGCAGTAATGTGAAGACGCAGCAGCTGAAGCAACAGCATCAAATGCTAATCAACGCTAATCAAACTAAAGGTAAATCCTATAGTCTTATGGATTCATTTCCCACCATTTTTTCTAACATTTCCACCTGTGGTTGTGTTTTACTGCACAAATAGATAAATATCCTTCTGAACTGGTTAATACCAAAGACAAGGAGATGCAGTTTGTAATGATTTGGTTTGACCTAGACATAAATAATATATTTAATGATAGCTATACGCCAATGAGCCTAAACATTATGACCAGTATAGTATGACCATTATAACATTGATTATCTCATTATAAATGTCAATGTCCAAAGTATATTAAAACAGCATACAGCTGGTTCTCATATTCAATGTTCTGGTTGAGCTATGACGGCAAGGTGAGTGGGTCAGGGCATCTCCCAAACAGCAATGCAAAGGTCACTCCAGGACATTCCAGGATCTTTTTCTCAACCAGGCCTTGGTTGACTTGGAGGTGAGCTTAGGATCATTGTCTTGCTGGTTTTTCTTAGTTGTCCTGACTAAGGGCCCTTGATGAAATTTTGGGTTTTCTTCCACAGCCGGGCAGATTTGAAGCTGTTCCATAAGTTTTAAACTTCCTTATAAAGCTCCCAATGGTGTCTCTTGAGGTGTTATATATTTTTTATAAATCTTCTTATACCGAAGGCCCTTTAGGTGTGATGAATTAATCTCCTCTCTCAGCTTTTGTGGAAGCTCCTTTGTCTTTCTCATGATTGCAACTCACCTTGAATTCCTTTATGGGTGGGGTTTATTTATGTTTATTTAAGCTTAATTATGCTTTACCTCCACTTTAGTCAATAAAAACCGCCAGAAGCCTTTAAAAACAACAATATTATATAGGGATTGAATAATTGTGACATAGCTATCTTAACAAAATATACTGATACACATAAATACTACAACATACATTTTCTGTTCTGATTTTATATATCATTCAACTTATAAATAAGTCATCCAAAGCAGAATCTTGCTATTTGAAAAAGTGTAAATTGATAAATCTTTAAAATTTCTGGGGAGTTCAATATTTTCTACTGCACCTGTATGCATGCCACGGTCATAAAATGCAGCCCAGTCAGAAATATTTGTCCTACCGTTTTCCCCTGGCTTCACACTGACTTCACACACTGTGTGTGTGTGTGTATGTGTGTGTGTGTGTGTGTGTGTGTGTGTGTGTGTGTGTGTGTGTGTGTGTGTGTG
>JAVSBU010000090.1:4788445-4799391 GCA_033118015.1 Loricariichthys derbyi | reverse complement strand
TTCCTCCATTTGTACACAATCTCTCTGACTGTGGATTGGTGGAGTCCAAACTCTTTAGAGATGGTTTTGTAACCTTTTCAGCCTGAAGAGCATCAATATTTTACAGTGGGGCAGAAAAGTATTTAGCCAGCCACTGATTGTGCAGGTTCTCCTACTTAAAAAGATGAGAGAGGTCTGTCATTTTCAACATAGGTACACTTCAACTAAGAGAGACAAAATGAAAGAATAAAAAGCACTGCGCTAGAGGAGATCTGCATGGAGGAATGGACCAGAAAGAATACCAGCTACAGTGTGTCCAAACCTGGTGAAGACTTACAGGAAACGTTTGACCTCAGTCATTACCAACAAAGGTTATGTTACAAAGTATTGAGTTGAACTTTTTGTTATTGACCAAATACTTATTTTCAACCATAATTTACAAATAAATTCTTTAAAAATCGTACAATGTGATTTCCTGGATTTCTTTTTCCATTTTTCCATTTTCCATTTTCCAAAATGACAGACCTCTCTCATCTTTCTAAGTAGGAAAACTGGCACAATCAGTAGCTGACTAAATACTTTTTACCCCACTGTATTTATTAATTTATCATTTATTTTATTTTATTTTTAATATGTTATAATATTTTTATCTCATTTGTTTAACTGGGTTCTCTTTATATCTACTTTTAAGACATGAAAATCTGCTGATGTTTTAGATCATATTTACGCAGAAATATAGAAAATACAGAACCTTCTTCTAAGACCATATTGTACCTCCATCACATCATATGCCATTTGAATAGCCTTCATTAGGGTTTTTAAATCAAATCCAGTACTCTTGAGACAATGTTGACTTATGGCAGCTCCATGGATAATTTTACTCTTTATAGACATTTTAAAGCAAGAGAAGACAGTAGATTACCAGGCATTTCTTCCCCATAGTTAATGGTGTTGTCACTGCAATGTGATCTTAGATTGCTGCCCAGCATGGGTTTCAGTTTGTGATTGCACCACCCAACCCTCAAGTCCAGTCATGGGCTCACCAGTGCTTCCAGCAGCGTAACTGTTACCATCAAATCATAGGAGCTGCTGATCACGGTTTACATCCACCAGAAATTGACTACCATTTCAGACCCTGTCTGCATTAATACATGTCCAAATCCCACTTGTCACAAACACTGTCACAAAGCCCACCTCCTTTGCATATGTCTATCTGAGAGAGATTACTTTCTGAGAGAGCATTTTCCATCAGACATTTGGGCAGCTGCCACTGAACTCAGGTTCATATTCGCAGGAACAGTCGAACAAATTGTTTTGGTTCAGATATGTATTGTGCCTACAATGTATGTGCCATAACTGGCGAGACTATAAGAACGCTTGAAAAACAAGTGTGAAAATGAGGGTGTACCTACTTGTGTGTTCCCAAGAATGTTTAATTATATGAGAGTTAGTCTCTCCATGAGCATGTGTTGAGCAGCAGGCTCTCTCTCAGGCGCCTCTTGTCTCAGCCCTGTCACTCACTGTAGATCAGCTGCCTTCTGCTCTATTCGCCTGTCACCTTCCACCAGGTCAGCTAGGCCACTTGCAAACATACGCACATGACTGAACCATGTGGTGTGGTTGTGCAGGCCATGTTCCGAGACGTCCCCCATCGACTCCCAGCCATACTGTCCTATCAGCAGAACTGTCAAGTGCAAAAATAACCAAACACACAGGATCGCAGCCAAACCGCTAACAGGCAGATAATTGGTACTCGACCTTACTGGGACAACAGCTGCTGCTGGCTGACAGGGAACATAGAAGGATTCTTTGGGGGGTCATGCAGATAGGGGGCACTTGAGACAATGGATGATGCACAGCAGATCTTTGTGTAGAGTTGCTGACTTGTTACTAAGATCCTTAACTTCATTCTTGAGATGCCCAGGCAACTCCAACATATCTGAATCAATTGATTAGCTATTGGTTAAGCCGGTTGTGAGCTGACTCAGTTGTACTGCAGTAGGTAGGACGCCAACATGAAGAGATACTAACTGTAACGAGGAGGCTGTTTTAAGGGTTTAAACAGCCTCACTCATGGGATCTTAATGGCGGCCACGCTGCGTTTAGTGCACCATGATGCACGCCCAAATTTGAATCAGGTGCAGTCTGCATTATTTAAGGCAGATAGCAGGCTGTGGAGCCTCGAGCTGGCATTGTGGCGTTTGCGCCCTTCACGAGGGGATCACACACCACTCGAGCTCCCAGTCTGGCTTCTGCCTTAGGATTGTTGTGCACAGCGGGGCTAGGAGGCGCACTATTCCAATCTTGATGTTCTCTGTGTTTCAGATATTGTGAATTCGGACCGAGGCACTTCCCCATCTTTGGTTGTCCCCCCCAGAGGCACTCCCTGGGATTACACTGTCTGGTTGTGTGTCCAGCAGTGATTGCTTATAGGGTTGGTGTTCCAAGGCCTGGGTCATTGTCCTGTTTTCTTTTATCCTCCTTCCTCAGGTCGTTCGGCAGGGCCCGCCGATGACCATGGGACGTGTTCTCGAGGTCCAGTGCGCCCTAGCTCCTGCCGATCCCCGGGGTCAGCCGGCTTGGCTGTTTTGGTTTATTTATCCTTGGTTTTTGGCTTTTTCCTGTGTTCTTTATATATATATGTTTATTTTATGCTGTCCTGTGTTTGGGTCTCTTTATTTATGTATTTAAATCCCCCGAAATGTGACTCTAACTCTCTGCCCTGGATTGGATGGCAATCCCGTATGTCAGGTGAATCTGAGGTCCAGCCTACACTGAAAGTCTATGTCATGCCAACAGACCCAGACCAGTTCTATGTGTGGTTTCTGAGATGTTACCCCATTTCACAAAGCTGTAGAGCTCTCCAAACCTCCTGGTGATCTACTTCCAAGCAGAGTTCAGCTCTAATTCTCATCTGCTACACTTGATTCAGCTAATCTCTTGATCTTGACCTTGGTCACTTGGACCAGGTCTGACTCAAGATGAGGTCAGATAAATTCAAGCAAGTGACATGGTTAAAGTGTGAGTTTTTGATGAAGAAGATGTTGGGGGTTTAGGTGGTATCTTTATACTGTTTTAAAATATATTTTATCCTTAACAGAACATGAGCTGTAACAAAGTAGCCATGATTAAGGGTTGATGGTGCCAAGCAGTCAATCTCTTCTACAAATTCTTTCCATGGGAATTATGGTGTCTGTTAGCAATGTGTTCATCAAGCTCTTTGCCCTGCTGCAATTAACAGACCAGGTTGTAGAGATAATGCCTTTGCTGATAAACGCAGATGAAGGCCATTGTCCTGTATGGCTGTATGTGAGGCAACATTTTTTGTATTATGGTATCATTAACTATGTAAAAATCTCAAGTGGTTCCATTCGCACTGATAGTATAAATTCTGTGTATGTTTGGTGTAACAGAATAATGGATTAGTAGCTGAAAGAGGTTGATGTGGATAAAACCACTACAGAAAATAAATCAGTTCCATCTCATGTGTGTAAGTCATTTAGTTCAGCGTGGGACCCTTGTTGTGTGTGACTGGCAAAGCTTCCTGTGTGAACTTAATTTGCTCCCTGGGGGTCCTTAGCCCACTCATCTCCATTGGAAACTGCTGCATATTCTCCCAGGGGATTCTGGGAGTGTCCAACTCTTAGCTGAGGGGCCCTGAACTCCCATGAAGAAGAGAGGGAAACAGTCATCTGTCTTGCTCCGCTGCCTCGTCTGCATCCATCGTGGGATTACAGACAGCTGTTTAATCTGACCAGCTAAAGGATGGAGCAGCATATACACAGAACTCTTTCAGTTTTGATACATCTCACAATCCACAACATACAGACTTCCATATGTGACCCTCTGACCAAAGACAGGAAGACTCTTAAGAGAGGGAACTAGAAAGAGGGAATAAAAGAGAATGAAAAATCGTTCCCGCACCATTGCTTGAGCATCTGGATTCATCTCTCATCTTTTTGTAACATCTGACCATCTTAAAACACAAATCTGCTTATTTGACTAGCATGCCCAAATGAACCAAACCAAACCTTCTCAACCAGATCGACTCCAGGTATGATGTGTTTTTAATGGATCTCTGCGTAATACAGCTTGCAATACTTCAGTAATGATGGTGTGCCTTGAACAACCACTTTCTAAGCCAGTCATATCATACTTGGGAACCCACAGCTATTTAGTGGCTAAAAACGATCAATCTGATGTTCCAATCTGGCGCCTGAGCACACTCTGCAGTTTGTAATTCAGTCGCTATTTCTGGAGCCTTTATGGAATAGCAGATGTGCTTTCACTGAAGTAGCAACTGCCTAAAAGAAACTGCCGTGTGATGACACGGCTGTAAAAATGCAGCATCCTTCTTGCACTGAGTATTTTAGTGTGTTGTTTGTACCGCCACTGGCCCTGCCATTGGTATCCACAGTGATTCTGCAGCAGTACCTTTGACTTCCACACAAAGAAAGATCCCCCCTGTCTTGCTGCATCTTTTCCCTCGCCATATGTGTTCTTTTCCATCCCCCTTCCTACCTCCCTTCCTTCGTCTCTTGCTCGCTTCTGCACTCTGTAATTCCCCCAGTCTCCAGGAATGCTGTTGTTTTTAATTTCTCCCAGCTGCTCTGGCACCGTGCCCGACCTCCTGCCTTTTCACATCTGCTCCCTGTCATGCCACACAAACACAGGCAGCACATCAAAACAGCAGGATCTCAGCCATCCTCCAGGCCGATACCGGGGACCCCAAACTCATCCATCCACCCTCTACCAGCACATCCACTGTGCCCTGATTAAACCCCTGTAACAGACATAAACAGGTACATTGTGGTCTTGCCCGGTGAGGTGCTGCATAACTCTGGTCACCGGACCAGAATCTCATGATTTGCCAGTATATTAACCTCATGATGACACTACAGGCTCTTTAAAAAGGGCAAATAAAAAGTGAAAAACCCACCCCACGTGACCTCTGTAGAAGTTGGTTACAGCAGCAGTAGCCAGCAGAATGAAAAACAGCTCTGCAGCAATCTGTGTAAAAGTTGCATTTATTTGCTCACTAATAAGGAAAAGAAACTCTGTATCTCATCTCAGTAAAGATGCAGCAGCGAGGACATCTGTACGAACATGCGCTGTGCTTGAACCTCCGCGATGCGAGAGCAGGCCATCATCCTTCAGCTGAGCAAATGCGGAAAATAAACATCCAGATAGCAGTGAATTCCTTTTTAATCAAATGCTGAACAGGCCCCGGAGAGTGTGAGTGAATGTGTGTGAAAGACGGCCTCTGAGACAGCTGATGTGTGTGAGAAAGAATGCCGGGGTCACGGACAACAGCACAAATGTCAGAAAGCTCTACGGTGGAACGACATGGGGACAGAACCAGGCCCAGGTCCGTGAAATACACATAGATTTTAAAGGAGTCCACTAGCCGGTTAAGTTACATTGGTTTATTTAGTTAGTAAAATTTTAATCTCCACCATTTCTGACCCACACTTGCCAGTTAACAGAACAACACCTGATGGGAAACAGTGGGTTTAGAGAGAAAACCTTACCTATGGTACAGAACATGTGGGTCTAAGAACATCAATCCTGATTGTGGCTGGCTAGAGTTGGGTCAATATTAGCTCAGAAAATGTTTGCCATTGCCAGAACTAAGCCATAGCTGTGTGTTATCTGGGTGGATCCGTTTAGAGATTTTATTAACACATTACTGATGCAAACTTGCTGTTACCTAAAGCTTGGTATGAATTATTTTTCTATTGTGCTAACAAAATTGTGATAATATCATAAACCGGGACAAATGTTAAACAATTGCTGTAATATAAAAACTTGATGTTCAGGTTCACAGTTGCTTTCCCACCCTGACGCGATTCGCTGTCTCTTCATTATGTGTGATGGTTGTCCTCGCCCTGATGTTTTCTCCACCATCTGTTCACTGCATGAAGACCATCAGCTGCAGTCCACTTCTCCCCAAAAAGGCTTGAGAGAGACAGAGAAAACTTCCTTTTTCTGCTTTTTTCCCAGTGACTTCTAATAAAATCCAGATGTGTGCGCGAGTCCTTAACCCCCACCCCCCATCTCCACCCCACCCCCAAGCATCTCTCTGGCCGAGTCATTCCTTAATAAAGGAAAGTATTTGTGACATTTGGTCACGTAAGACTGTGCCAAGAACAGCTCCCCAAATGGGCCCATCTGGAGTGTGTTAGGACGGCACTGGGCACTCGCTGTGGACTTGGGGAAGACATACACAAACACACATACACTGGGCTTTTGTTTTCTGCTCTGTCATCGTGTTAATTTTGAACAAAATATACCCGGGTTAGGGAAGAGTAACTGTTAGATCCTCATACTTGAATTCTCATCATAACACTGTGTAACTTAATATTTATCGTAGAGGTTTGTTTACAGTGTACCAGCAGATGTTTTCATGTTCAAACAGGTCAATGAATAATAAAGGAATCATAAAGCACTGACACTTCACAATACTTGGTTCCACCAGCCATGAGCATAAAGCCAGCGGGAATCTAGACATTTGCGGTTCGCTAAAGATCACATGGACGAGCCAGAAGGTTATTGGAAGAATATTTTGTGGATGGATGAGACTGGAATAGAACTTTTTGTTTTAAAAGAAAAGTGTTATGTTTGGAGAATGGAAAACACTGCATTCCAGCATAAGAACCTTATCCGATCTGTGAAACATGGTGGTGGTAGTATCATGGTTTGTGCCTGTTTTGCTGCATCTGGGCCAGGATGGCTTGCCATCATTGATGGAACAATGAATTCTGAATTATATCAGAGAATTTTAAAGGAAAATGTCAGGATGTCTGTCCATGAACTGAATCTCAACAGAAGGTGGATGATGCAGGAAGAGTGCTGAACAAAAGACAACTGCCAATACAATCTTTTTTCATTAAGAATTGAATTTGACAAGTTACAAAGTGGCCAAGTGCAAAGCTTTGACTGTACTACTATAGCCTTGAACTCTCAGGCCATTGCGGCCAAAGAAGTAGGGTCGAGGATGTGAATTTGCAGGACAAAGTTCATCGAACTTGAACTCTGCATGACGTTTCGCTCATGAATTTATTCATCCCAGAAGTCTATGCTCCAAAATTGCTCACCGCGGAGAATTCCTTTGAAATGAGTGTGATGGCACTTATGAAGTTCCTCTATGCTCTAAGACTTTCTTCTCAGTATCGAGGCACAAATTATCAAGCCCTAACAGACTCAACACATCCAAACCCTGCAGCCGCTACATGATGCGTGTTCACGGTGAGTGCGTTTGTAGTCATGGAGCTTGGGTCTATCTTCAGGCCTGTCGTTCAGAGCCTTTAATAAAGACCTCTCACACACCTGAGCATCAATGACTGTCTCACGCACGCACATCCACACACACAAACACAGCCCAACAGCCACCTGGGGACCAACAGTACCGCAGGCACACAGACACATCTGCCAAGCAACACAGAAATGAGAAAGAGAGCAGGAGGAGGGAGAGAGGGAATTATAAAGGAAGGGAGCTGAAACGAAGACCAAACAGGAACAAAGGACAAGAGCAATAAAGTTAAGAAGGAAAGGTGACAAAGCACGTACGTCTTTCAAAGCTGTCAGGGTCGAAGGATGCTCAAACGGTGCTCAGAAAATGATTGCAAGAAAGAGCGAACCTGGGGCTCGCCTAGCCATGTTAGACATGCAATATTCACTGCAAAGAAAAATGAACTATACAAAAACACAGTACGACGAAAAGCAACAAATGGGATCAGTGGATGTAAGCACTGCTTCTTAAGCACTAATTAATATACATTACTGAGTGGATACTTTAAACATCAAAGGTGTTCATGACTCTAAATTATTTTTGAAAAATCAAACGTATTTGTAAATGATTTTTAATGTCAAGGATGAAGTTTGAGGTTATGCTTTACCAGCTGCATCTTAATGCATTATGTAACAGGTCCGGCTGCTCCAGTTTTTGTAAGCAGCCTTCTTTCCGGGCTCGTAAGGGCGGCTGATGCACTGATGCACGCCTAATTGACATCAGCTGTGTTTAGGGTTTAAAAGGCAGAAGCGAGTTTGGAGCAGCGAGCTGGCATTAACGGTTGTAATGAGTAGGATCACACACCACCACTGCTCCGAGCTCGGCTTCCAATGCCTGGTTGGCATGCAGCAGCGGAGCTAGAGACATTCTAATGAGAGTTTCTGTCTTTCTCTGTTGCAGGTTTCCTCTGCTGACGCAAGGCACGTTCAGGCTGGTGTGCTTTTCCCACCCGTTTTGCGGCACGGTGTGATTTATGTTTTCCACCCGCATGCGCTATTAGGGGAATAGCGAGGTGAGCACACCAGCCTCCCTTCCAATGATGCTAAGAATGAGTTAGGGATGAAGGTACCACCCTTCCTTCTTTGATGAAGGGTGGAGTACGGTCAGGACACCGGAGGTATGGTAGGATGTGTAGGATAGAGTAGGGACAGTGTTATCCCTCTGCATCGCCCCCCCCCTCTGGTCCAATCCTGGCCCACTGTCTGGTCATGTTGTACGGCCCGGGTGGA
Organism: Loricariichthys derbyi; assembly: GCA_033118015.1. NCBI lineage: Eukaryota > Metazoa > Chordata > Actinopteri > Siluriformes > Loricariidae > Loricariichthys > Loricariichthys derbyi. The sequence goes on along the minus strand of JAVSBU010000090.1, from coordinate 4,790,892 downwards.
GGGAAACCACATAGCAGCGGCGAAGGAGATGCCCCGCGAAGTGGCCACACCAGCCTTGGCCACACTTAAAGGATCCAGGCAGTGGACTCTCCCAGGATGAGTGCGAACCGGCAGACCTGGGGCATCATCTGTGGGCAGTCCCTACGCCACCTTCCTTGCCTCCTCCCTTTGTCCCTACCTTTCGGCAGGACCCGTTGACAGCCATCTAACGTGTCCTCATTGTCCAGTGCGTCCTAGCTTCTGCTGATCTGGGGGTCGGCCAGTAAGGCTGTTTATGTTGGTTTCCGTTTGGTTTTGGTTATCTTAGGTTCTGTTTGTTATGAATGACCAGGGTTTTGAAGCTGTCTTGCATATGGGTCCTCTCTCTTCCACCTTGCCCCCAACTCATAACACATTAATGTAACGTTCCTGTCAAAACAAGCTTCATTTTTATAGTTAACTTATTATCATGACATTTTTATGAAGGTAAAATTCTCTGTGCTTCAAAAAGGGCAGGGTGTAAGACAGGACATGGCACATGCACACACTTCAGATTCCAGCTAAACTAACTGAGAGGAAACTGGAGTACCTGTAGAGTACCAGATTCATGGATAACATGCAAACTCCAACAGACAGTAGACAGGAATTGAACCTGGGTCTCTGGAGTTGTGAGACAGCATCACTAACCACTGTGCTACTGTTCTACCCAGAAATTAATCTGGTTAAATTCATTGGACTTCCTCAAAGGAGTGTAAACTTGTGGGTGTATACTATACCAGAGAAGGTGAGGGATGATGGTACCACCCTTCCATTGAAGAGGGAGGGTAGAGAAGGCACCAGGAGGGCCGAGGTCATTTGAGGGCTTAGCATGCTAGTGTAGGGACAGTTAGTTGCAAAGGGTAAAATAAATAACTACTACCAGGGCCCTGCCAAGCTACAACTCGGGTGCTGGCAGGCTTGGAGAAAAAGGCTAGGCTGGGGGCCGGCAAGGCAAAAGCAATAGGCCCCAGCCAGGCCCATGGGCATTCAAAAAAGGAAAAAACCTGGGCTAAGGGCCAATAACAAAACAAACAAAGGCCAAAAAGGAAACTAAAATTCCAAAAACGTCTGACCCCTAAAGGCCGACGCGGCTAGGGCGCATGGCGATGACTAGGACACATCCAAGGTGAAGTGGACTTGGTTTTACGGCCGGCGGACCGGTCCAGCTAACCAGACCTACATGGAACCATTTTTACGGCCAGATGTCCCGAACCGGCCATCCACTGGAACGAAGGGGAGGCCCAAGCAAGTTCCGGCAGAGTGCAGTGCAGGGACAGGCCGTGCCACAGCTAAATCCAATATGGCTGCCGCCGTGACTGCGCATGTGCAGGACATGGAAAAGCCTCTCTGAATTCAGCCATGACATCAGGCTCAAGTCGGCACAAGTCTGCTGTGGAACCTGACAGTAACCCCCGCAAAAGGGGCGGCTCCTGAAGCCCCTTAAATAGGAAAATAAAAAAGGAAAAAAGGGGATACTGCAAGTTAGCTGCTGCCGTAGGCGGGTCATTGCCCGGGGTCTGTCCCTGTACTGCATCCTGCTGGACCTCGCTTGGTCCTCCCCTTTGTCCCAGTGGATGGCCGGTTCGGGACATCTGGCCGTAAAAATGGTTCCATGTAGGTGTAGTTAGCTGGACCAGTCCGCCGGCCGTAAATCCGGATCCACTTTACCTTGGATGTGTCGTAATCGTCGCCACGTGCCCTAGCTCTGTCAGCCTTTAGGGGTCAGCCGTTTTTGGCATTTTGGTTTCATTTTTGGGCTTTTTTTTGTTGTTTTGCTTCTGTTTCCTCGGTTTCCTTATTTACGTTAAATCAAACCTACCCTTATTCATGACGTTGTCTGCGTTTGGGTCCTTTTTACACCATGCATATTATGAATGTGTTACGAGTGAATGTGTTACGAGTTGCTAAAATAACAGTCCACAAACTTTTGTCTGCGTAGCGTATAAGGAAACAGAGATGATGTTGAAAACCTGGCATGTTTCTTCATCCAGTCGTTCTGGAGCAGGAAGATCAAGAAACAAAGCTTTACTACAAGATGACATCCTAATGGGTTAATATGTCAGTCGTGCTGCCTGGCTTTCCCCCTAACACCCATATTACTTAAATTACAGGGAAAACTGATGCCAAAAATTAGCTGCAATTGGACTCTGTTTACGCTGTGCTCCTCCACAAACAAGCTCCCCAATCAAAACACCTGCAGCTTTACCCAACACCAATTAGCTCATCAAGCTTTTAATTACTCTGTTAATTGCACACAGGCAGTGAGAGTGGCGACTAGGGAATTAGGAACGAGGCCCTCCAGAGGTCCTTCGTTGACAATCCTTACAAACAAAAAGGACTATGTGCCAAGCAACTCTCTCTTTCACACACACACACACACACACACACACACACACACACACACACACACACACACACACACACACACA
>JAVSBU010000090.1:4762908-4776177 GCA_033118015.1 Loricariichthys derbyi | reverse complement strand
ACACACACACACACACACACACACACACACACACACACACACACACACACACACACACACACACACACAACTTTTCCACAAAACAACCATAATTCATTCAAGAAACCCACAATAAAAGAAACATAGAAAGATCACAAACACAATAACAGTACAAGGATTACAAGATAGTTTGGAATAGAATAAAATAGAATATAGAACTGAATAAACCAGTGTGTTGTAGAATATAAGACTATTAAGTAGAATATAACACAATGGCAAAGCACAGTACAACATAAACCCAAATAAAATCTACAGAACAATTATAATATTACAGCATTTAATGAATGACCATACCATTGAGTAGAATTGAGAATAGAATAGCACAGAACAACAAAATACGGAATAGAATACAATAAAATAGAAACAAAACAGAATAACTAAAAACTCACAATAAGTAAAACAATGGGGAGGCACTGGCCCTACACTGTCTAAGGGCCATCTCAGTACCTCGAACCTCGTGGTCCTACGTCGCCTTTCCCTCTTTGCAGGTAGGGTGCTGACCCTGGGAAAAGCCTTCGCCAAAGGGCTGCTGCCGGTGATGACCGGCCGGGGGGAGTGTGGTAAGAGCCAGCTGCTGGAAATGGCAGTTCCTGTGTGTTCATGTCCTTTGCAACTTGAAGCTTAGGTGGTACATTTAAAGACCACTTTGATCTCCAGGGTGTAGATCTGCCCAAATTCATACCCAGTGAATTGCGAGTTAGGTTGCAGACCATAAGTGGTGGTACAATAGAATTATTTTCTCTTAAATAACAATGAATATTCTGCTTGCGTAAAGGTGATTTACATAACCAGTCATTGCAATTCATTATTAATGCAGTGAGCAATAACTATATTTAGTAAATGATTTACAAATTCAGTTTGTTGAGCTCTCCATTCTGATATCATGTTAGAGTAGCTAATGTACTGCAATAATGTAGACTTTTTGTGGTCTTCATAGACCTGCTTAAAGGACCAATTTATTATAGTAACACTGTGACAGTGCCTTTATTAGAGCGTAGATGTTTTTTAAGTGCATGTGTGTGCTGTGTGTTCATGGCTGAGTGTACAAGAGTACACTAGAGTGTGTGAGTCAAACAGCCGTCCTGCTGTGCACCTGCTGAACCTTCTCCTCACAGTGTCCTGCCGCCAGCAACTCTCATGCTAAATAAACACTGGAGCAACAGCATCGTATTGCACTGCTCTGCTGCAGTATGACACACACATGCACTAACAACGGCATTCTTAAAGAAGGACAACATAAACACAAATTTAGTCCATAATTTAAAAAACATATAATCAATATAATACATATAATGCATATAATAATCTTGTTGTTCACATAGTGCATATTATACACTATTGAGCAAGTGTGTAATACAGTGGACCCCCCCGTAATCGCGGGGTTAGGGACCAGAAACTTCCACGAATAATAAAAATCTGCAATTACTTGTAACCCCCCCCCCCCATCACCCCTCCGGTCCACCATATTTAGTTCTAATCACAGAGTGTGGTCATAAAATAGAGTCATAATTTAAGCTTTACTGTATTTTAACTGGTTTAACACACTTTGCATGTATTCATTACTGTACCGATTTTGATAATTACTGTACATGTAAATCCAACCTTATGCGTCTTGCTTGCTTCTTCAGCGAGTTCAGGAGGTTCTTGTAGGGTTCGCCGAACGAATCAATCCCATTAGCAAACTTAATTGACCGGTCCAGATAAGGATACCATGCCACGATCATCTCCTTGACTTCCTTTAGTGTGCGAAGGGATTGTGACAGACGCTCCAAATACAGGCAAAATCACAAAGTACTGAATTATTCAGGTCTGTGGTTGAGTAGTCAGGTCTGTGGTTGAGTAGTCAGGTTTGTGGTTGAGTAGTCTTTTTAGACTAGTCAGGTCTGAAAGAGGTGGAGCTTGGAGTGGCTGTGCGTTTGCACTACATTATGTATCAGTCATTGAGAGCCCGCCTCCAATAAGGAGTACGTACACGTGTATGTACATATGTTCCACTGAATAAAACCGCAAATGTGTGAATTTTTTCACAAATAACATGTAGTTACGTTCCAGAGAAAAATCTGCGAATACATGAATCCGTGATAGCAGAATCGCAATTATGGGGGTTTACTGTATTCTTATATTTGTTTATTAGATTTAACACTATCATCATCAATAGCTACATTCACAATGGACACAAGGTTATATTAACACACTAGTCATGGGTCAATTTAGAGTAACCAATCAACCTAGTATGTCTTTGGACTATGGGAGGAAACCAGAGCACATTTCTCCTTTAAGGAGCAATATAAAAGGTATTTGACCTGTGCCTTGTGGCCCTTGGGTTGGTTTGGACGAGACTTTGTTGCCACTCTCATTCCTGACTCATTCCTCTCATTTCCTTTTGTAAAGATGCTTTGAGACAATGTCTATTGCTAAAAATACTGTAGTACCAAACTAAACAGGGAAAATTTGAATGCTGAACATGCCTGTGTTGAAAAAGTACGTTTGAGGGTTCATGAGGTGTATCAGGATAAAGAGTGAAAAATTAACCTTGGCTTCAGTACACCTGAAGGAAATCATGTGGAATACTTTCTAACAGTCAGTGAAGGTGGCAGCTGCGTCTATCTCTCTTTTTCTCCGGGTCTCACTCTCTGTGGTATTTTCTTGTGCACCTGTTTGGCACAGACAGTCGCAGCAAAGCTCTAGATCTAAACAGAACTCTATAAGTTAAACCGTTCCCATCTGTCACCACACACAGATGCACAGCAGCTCCCTCTCTCTCCCCTCTTTCATTTTTCCACACTCGACTTGGCGCCCACTCAAGAACTGTCAAAGCACACCTGCTATATTAAGTACGTTGTCTAACACACTCTCACACACGCATTCCCACACACCAGAGTATATGTACGTACGCCCCTGTCCACACCCACTCACACCCCCATGTTGATAAACTGTCTTGGAGGACATCCATACTCGATGTTAAGGTCTAAGGTCTCCGTACTCACTTCCTACACAATAAGATTATTATTATTACAAGAAAACAATTATTGTATTCAGCATCTGTATTATTCTAATTAACAAATGTATCTGAGTCATTCCACCAACAAACTCTTAAAAATTCTTCACTTTCTGTATTTTTTAAACAATGAATTTACCAACACACATATTTAACTATTCATAGTCATTATTGGTCAAGTTGTTCAAGTTTCTTCTATTTCTGTCACTCAGTCCCCCTTACTTTTTATTTGAGTAACAAGAATGAGTTTTCAGCAAAAAATTAGCAAATAGATAAAATATAAGCACATGTCCATACATTGTAATAATTTACCAAAAAAAAATTACCATTTTTACAATAAACAAACACCATTTAAAAATAATTTAAGTAAGAGGATAGTAAGTGGAAATTGACCTTCTCAGCTATACAGTGGTGCTTTAAAGTTTGTGAACCCTTTCGAATTTTCTATATTTCTGCATAAATATGACCTAAAACATCATCAGATTTTCCCACAAGTCCTAAAAGTAGATGAAGAGAACCTAGTTAAATAAATGAGATAAAAATATTATACTTAGTCATTTATTTATGAAAATTGTGAATTTGTCATTCATTTGTGAAAATTGAATGATGTTTTAGGTCATCTAAAGGGTTCACAAACTTTCAAGTACCGCTGTAGTTACAAAAATAAACAAAAAAGAAGGGAAAATTGCTTTTGGTCTTGAAAAGATGCAGATGGTACAGTTTCCTATTAAACATGTGACTTGTTGTTTGTTCCATAATTTGCAGAAGTGGGAATATTAGGATAACAGCACAGAGTGAAAATGAGGGAGCACCACAAAAAGTGTATTCTAAAGTTGAATATTATGGATTACTAATGGGAAAAAAAATAAGACACGGATTTTTATTATTATATTTAATTGTAAAGTGTAATGTTAGAGACCAAGTACAGTTAATAATTAAATGTTTTTGTTTCCAGTTAATTATATTCATTATTTGTAAATGTATGTCCTGGGAATGGAAATGGTGCCTATATGGGTGAAATAGTTCATTTATTATTGTCACATCAGCATCAATGGCTATATTCGGGACAGGAACATGATCATAACTGAACTTGGCAAACAGTACTGGGGCAATTTTGTGATATCAAACACTAGCACTAACCACATGACCCACTATGCCACCCATTTCTTTTTAATAAAATGTGCCAATTGGAAAGTTTACACATCGTTCTGCCATACATATGGACACAAATACTATATGCAATACTTTTTTAGACATGCTTTACTTATCCAAAGTAAATCACAGATGCTAGCACTAGCAGTAATAGCCTACAACCTATGCTACAACCTGAACTGTTTGCAGTTCGGTACATTGGTTTACTAACTAAAACAACCAGACAAACTATTCTAATTCATTAACTGTTTTAGGTTGTGCTCACTCTAGGCCATCTGTAATGGGCCAAATTTGACTCACAAACTACAGTGTGGTCTCTCTGTACTGGCCTTGGGTGTGGGTACGCTGAACTGTGCTCAGCCCTGCTTAAAAAGGTGCACTGTATGCATGTAGTGTGTAATTGCTAACTGTGCCGAGCATGGAGCAGCTACCTCTGTGAAAATCTTCTTATATGTGAAGCATGAGAAAATCATTGAGTGCATGGTCAATAAGGCATATAAGAGGGCTTATAAGAGACCAAAAAGACTCCAAAAAATCCACATAGTGTGTTCAACCATGAAATCCATTGTGCTATACAAGTACGTCTTTTACTCCACCACAAAAGCTCACATCATGATGATCTAAGACCAGTCATTACAACATTAAGACCAGGACATGCAACAGGGGAAGGGTAAGGGGGTGAAGACAACCCAGCACAGCATGCAGCCATCTGGATCAGTTAGCAGCCATCATTAACGGCATTGATCAATGGACCCGTCTTGCTGTACCGGTGGACAAAAGCAATGAAAGCGTGGGAAGTGGGTTGTGGGGACCTGGAGAATCGCTTTGTCTGACATCCCACTCCGGTGCCTCAGTCCACAGGATGTCATAGTGGTAACAAAGCAAATTGCTATGGAGACAACCTTGATCGGGTAGCAGAGTCAACAATCAGCAGGTGTCTGGGGAATGAGGGAAGGGATACAAAAGCATCTCTCTGCAGTGAACTTTCTGGAGGAATTTGTTATTCCAGTAGCGGCCTTGGTTGAGGCCAGTGCTGGTTTGGGAAGCCGAAAGTAGATTAAACCAGGATTGTTTAGGCTTGTGGTGAGCAGTCGTATTCAATTTCTACGACTACTCTCTAGTCCATTTTGGTCTCCAAATCAATCCAAAAGCTACTCCATGATGTTATCCATGTTGTGGTTTATAGTCACAGTCTGAGTGCTGACAGCTCTGCCCACCGCATCAATCAAGTTGGGTAGCTTTAAGGGGCCTTGGACAGTTGTCCACATTAATCAAGCAAATCAGTGTTATAGTTAGGCAACTAGGCAACATTGTCAATGTCCGACGCAACTCTTGCAATATTTTACTTGTGAAGTTGCAGATGTTGTAGATAAAACATGCACAATTGTTCTAGACTATGTTTTTACAAAAAAAAAAGACAAAAAAAAAAAAAAAACAAAAAACCTGCAGTAGTTATTATTTTTCTTTCAGAATAAAGTTGTTATTCAGCTCCCTCTTCAATAAAGCATATCCTCTTCCTTGATTCTGAAGTGTACACAAAGATAAACAGCATGCATAGTTTAGAGATTTCATGCTTCCTGCTGACTGACTTGTTTTCATGTTATTTCATCTCCACGGGCAAGATTTAGCAACAGGGACATGCACATCTATTTACCATTTCTACACCTCATTAAACCATTTTTTCTTACTTTAGAGAGGTGGTTAGGGTGACTTCTGATTTGATCTGCTTTGCATAAATCACTTCTATCCAGCCCATGGGTGCAAAAGAGAAAAAAGAATCAATTAACTCTGAATAATTGGCTTGACTTTGCTCCTCAGCCTTATAACTTCAATCCATAGCAAAATATAAATAAAACTGAAGGGCATGTTATGCTATTGATTTGCATGTGGGCTCTCAATACTGCATTGTGGATGCATGAGTGGAGGTTTTGCACATTACATCTCACTGCACAGATTATCATTTATCTAATGCCTCATTGTAGGTCGTTAAAGTGCCAATTACTTCCAACTTTGAATGAAGGTAGTATTTTGCCCAAAAAGTCTCCAGAGACTGCACATTGACAAGTGGCCTTTAGTTTTTGTTCACCACATAATTACTAATGTGGTTTGGCTAATTGTGCACATATACGAGCGTTGTGCCTCATATGAGCTTTCCATCCTCTTCTAAATATGCACTGCAGAGACGCAAACAAGAAAGAGCAGAATGTGTGATGGAATGAGTCATTCGAGCAAACTTCACCACCGCAAGGTTTTAATAAGCTGCAGTGCTCAGGCAGAATCGCCTAATTAGAGTGGATAGTTTCATAACCATCCTACTAAGAAACTGCTTACCCAAATTGCAAAAGTCTGGAGGATAATAAAAAAGGCTAGCGCATGCAACTCGCTAACCAGGAGCTTGGTACAACTATACAGCAAATAATGAACAAACAGAAAGCCTGTGCATTTAATTTCTCGCTCTAAAATGAACTTTCTGAAAGTCTGAAAGATCACCATTTTAAAAAGCCCCCTTTGCTCTTAAAAGAGCATGAATTATTTCTGTGGTTGAATTACAGTGCTGGATATATTTTTAGAGTATCTGGTCAATGATGACATTGTTGCAGATATGTTAATGGCAAATTCATGCAGTGGATCTCTTGCTCTACCACATATTGATAAGAAACTATGAATTTGATAAAATGGTTTCTCAACACTATTGACACCATCTTCTTGATGAAAAGTCTGGGTTTGGGGGAACCAGCTTGTCCTGCCGGAATATTTTCGGCTGGCTACATGATGGTCACATGGGAGAAGGATGGGTCGTGTGCCTTTCGGCTCTTTCCGTGGAGGACATTAAGGATGTCTACCTATTCTGAACAGGTGTTTTGCTGATTGGATTAGGCATTGTTCTGGTTTATTTAGAAATTTGAGGAATGGGGACAGCTGTCCAAGGTCCCTTAAAGCTTCCCGACATGATTGACGCGATGGGCAGAGTTGTCAGCACTCAGACTGTGACTATAAACTGTAACATGGATAACATCATGGAGACATTTGTCTGCTTTCCAAAGGCAATTGGATTGATTTGGAGACCAGAATGGACAAGAGAGTAGTCGTGGAATTTGAATATGATTGCTCGCCACAAGCCTAAACAATCCTGGTTTAAGCTACTTTTGGCTCGCCGTATCAGCACTGGTCTCGACCAAGGCCACTGCTGGAATAACAAATTCCTCCAGAAAGTTCACTGCAGAGAGACAGTCTTGTATCCCATCCCCATACCCCAGACACCTGCTGATTGTTGACTCTGCCACCCGATCAAGGCTGTCTCCATAGCAATTTGCTGTGTTATTGCTATAACATCCTGCGGACTGAGGCACTGGACTGGGATGTTGGACGAAACGACTCTCCAGGTCCCCACACCCCACTTCCCATGCCTTCATCGGTTTTACTGCCAGCAAGACGGTCCAGTGATTGATGGCTGCTGAACTGATCTGGATGGCTGCATGCTGTGCTGGGTTGTCTTCAGCCCCTTACCCTTCCCCTGTTGCAAGTCCTGGTCTTCGTGTGGTAATGTATATTTGTGCATATGCTGCCAAGGTGTTTTTTTCAGTTCCCAAACTGTACTCACTGAGAACATAGTCTGGGGGTGGTTTTTTTTATCTCCTCCCCTCACCCCATGTATTCTTATTCCTTAGTATTTCTTATCTCTGTCTGCCTGTCCTTTCTCTCCCCATTGTCATACTGTATGTGCAAAGATGGGTTGATGGTTAATTTCACTATGTATTTGTACCTGCTACAGATATAAATGTGACAATAAAGCTCTCTCAATATTGGATTCAGATCTGCTTTTTTGTTTATGTAGCGTTAGAGACTCTTCATGACAGCAGCGAGGTTCTACTGATAATAGTCAGACACACTCAGACAATTTAGGGTGACCTAATACATTTGGAATGTTGGAGGAAACTGAAATACTCACAGCAAACCCATGTGGATGCATGAAAAACAAGCCAACTTCATACAGTCCATGGTTGGGATTGAACCGTGGATATATGGATCAGTTGGGTGAACATGCTAACTGCTTGTTGTACCTTGCTGACCTGGTTCTGTGCTGGTAACCCCATATACAAATTCTATAGTTCAGAGGACGGCATAATGGTGATTATATACCTTTATACCTTTGTCACAGACATTTTTCCTACAGTTCCTTAAGAGAAATGGAATGAGACGGTGTTTCTCACATTTACTTTGACTTTTATTTCACTGCACACAGTATGAACCTGAGACTTTTCATGTTTTCTTTGGTCAAGAGATATCATTTACTAATAAACATTCCTGAATTTCAAGTCTGTAACACATTCCAAAAAAGTTGGGACAGGAGCAATTTAGAGCTAGTAATAAATTAAAAAACAACAATGATGTGATTAAAAAACAGGTGACATCAAGAAGTAATCAAGACATGGAACAAAAGCAGGATCCATGAAAAATTCCTCCAGATATCTTTAATCGTTTATGTATTATGCACTTTAGAGGGAAGAACATCCAAAGCCCTTCCAATCTTTCTTTCAGGTACATCGTTTTTAAATCTCAATAATTTTCTCACACATTTGTTGACCATGTTTGATTATCACAGTCTCAGCCTTTCCTAGGTGATTCTTTTGTACCAAATCATGATTGCAACGTTCCTCAAAGAACGATTAGAATGGGTGTGCATAATCCTCTCTTTTCATTGAATAATATCATTAAAGTATTCAAGGAATTGGGAGGAATTTTTCGTGGATGCCACCTTTGTTCGAAATCATGATTACAATCACTTGTCACATTTGAATTTTTTGGAATGTCTTGCAGGTCTGAAATGCAATAATGGATGTTTATTCACAAATAAATTTAAGTTGACTAGAGAAAAACTTTAATTATCTTGGGATTATACTGCCTACACCCTATTTTGTGTTGGAGCAATTGAAAATGATAGAAAGCTCTGACATTTTTTACATTGTGGGGACATCTTTCTGGTCCCTGTGAGGAAAATGGCTTTCTTACAAAAAACTGTAACTTTCTCTTAAAATCCAAAGGAGTCAAACTATTTCCTTTATGTCACTGAGGTTAAGGTAGGTGTAGCATTAATTAGCTTCATGAGTGTATCACTCATTGTCCACTTTATTAAAGACTATCACCTTATTTCTCCACCTTGTTGATCTAAAGTCAGAGACAGGAGCTCATCTGTTGTTGCACAGTTTTTGTTATTCATCCTCTAACCCTTCATCAGTGCTCAGTGCTGTTGGCCCAGTATAGGAACTGCATTGGCTCTAATAAGAGGATTGGATCTAACAATACTCTGTCAGAGCTTAGGAGAATTGTCTTGTAGTAATTCAGTCATGAATTGTGTAATTGTGGAGCATTTAATGCATTCAGGTTACTTCGCGTAGCTCCAGTGAACTGGTGAAGATATGGGTGAAGATAGTTGGCATTGTTTTGCGAAATATACATAATAATGTTAGAGTTATTTGTTTTTAAGTTGAATGTATAACAAAATGAGAATGCAAGATGCCTCCTGAGTGTTTCTTGCCACTGATTTATTACCAAGATGTTTAAGATCTGGGGTGAATCACTAGAGGGGAAGTGGAAGCATTAACTCAAAACAGACTGTTCAGAAACTATTTTTTGACAGGCTGAAAAGGGTGCTTTGGCCCTGGATTATTGGGGTTGTGACAGTTTTTTGAAATAAATGATATCATTATTGGAAAGCTGGAAACTACATGATTTCAGCCAACTATTCCATTAACATGTTAGCCTTCTGCAACTTCTTTATGTGTGAGAAAACCAGTCCAAAAAGAAAACCCTTGCAGATGGGGCTTAGAACGAAAATTAAACCAAGGATCTCTGGAGCTGTGAGGTGACAGCATTAACCACATGCACCATCATACCACCTAAACATACTGTGTATCCCTAATCTGACTACAGACTGTAAATAAAATAGAACAAGCCAGTTAAATAGATTATGAGAAGGTTTAATGGAGGAAATTTGGTTAAAATACATCTATGATCAACTATTTCTCATGAGAAAAAAAGCCAAGTCAGCCAGCCAGCTGGGAAGGAGGTCAAAGAATGAGAAAGTATAGGAAGATGAACTAAAAATGGCCTGTTATTGTGTACATCTATGAAAGACAAAAGCAAGTTTAAATCCAGACACTAGTGGGGAGAAAGACAAAAGAACAGAGAGTGAGAAAGAGTCAAAGAGAGAGCAAGATAGAATGAGATACAGACAGGGATAGAATCCACGCCTGTGGCAGTATGGGGAACTGGTAAATACAGTTAATAGGAGCAGGTCTAATAGGAATATCCAGACAGTGAAAGGTAAACAGGCTCCTCTAGCCCGACACAAAGGTGGTGTGGCAGTTTGGAGAGCGTTGGAGTGTACTGCCATCCCTGTGCCGAGCCGATAACGGTCGACTGTCCTGCTGTGCCCAGATAAGGCCGAGCTCTGGCATGCGTCTCCCCTGATCCCAATTTCACAGTCAATATTCATTCTTCCTGGCAAACAAGTGGTGTTTAAGATAAAAAATAAATACAGAGTCCTTCTGCTATTACAGCTCTGTTTATTCATCCGCACATATCCACTGGCTTTTAAACAGTGTTAAACACCTCATTCAGGCACAAACTGTCCTAAATTCCAGCATACATCTACATACATGCAAACTAATATCTAACAAATTTGCTTGATAGAAATTTTCCACAAGAAAGAAATGACAAGATTTACTAAATTTGTTTTACTAGGTTCTCATTATCTACGTTTAGGACTTGTGTGAAAATCTGATGATGTTTAGGTCATATTTATGCAGAAATATAGAAAATTCTAAAGGGTTCACAAACTTTCAAGCACCACTATAACAGTGAGAACTATTCATGTTTTTCTTTGTATTTTAGTGTTTTTTTTTATTTTTTGGTCTCTGCCCATTGTATAAAGATTGTCCACACCTTGAGACTGGTATTGATTAATATGAGTATTTGAACTCAGTTTTCAATGAAAAAGCTAAACAGGTAACATTTCAAAGTTCAGTCAGCACTCAGTGGCCTAATTTAGCTACAACAAAATAATTGCTTTTTTAATTAGTTGAATTTTCAGTTCTTTGGGTTGACTTATTTGGCTTCACCCTTAAATGTCAAATATAATTCAACAAAATTCTATCATATATTATATCAGACTTTTTGTTCATATATAATCTGTGTTTAGACTGTGCTGGCCATAAATTGTACACATGGTATGGAGAGCGTCACATAACAGAAAACAGCAGATGGCCTCGTCTATTTTCACTCACATTCCATACCCACTTAATCCAATTTAGGTATGCCTGCAACAAAACTGTCAGCACAGAGTGCAAGGTGGGAACCGACCTTAGACAGGGTGCCAGTCAGTTGTTTTGGAATGTGGGAGGATATGCACACAGACTCAGGGAGAACATGCAAACTGTTGCTGGTCTCTGGAGCCGTATGAGTGATGGCACTTAACACTGTGTGATTGTGTCACCCATCATCTATTCTGGCTTTCCAGATTATTGATCATAGAAACTATCATCGAATCACTCTGTAAGGTTAAAACTTTTGCTTGTGTGTATTTGGCTCTTTAACTGCATCCTCTTTCCTGCATTTGTGCCAAAGACCTGCAAAAGAAAAGCCTTATGATTTTCATTTGCTCAGTGACTTTAATCTGCTTTGTAACTGCTGTGGTGTTTTCACTAGTAAAATCAGGCCATTAAACTCTTATAGTACTTCAAGGACATTAATGGACTGTTTTAGTATCCTGTTATTACTCTAATTAGGAATACAATGATGTCATTTTACTGATGGTAGTAATTAAAAATGATTAGCTGTGAACATTGCTATTGGTCATCTTTGTATAGACCCCATTCAGAATGTTTGTTAACAGAGGTGAAATACAACTGGGTTACAAATCACAAATTCATTATATAACCAAAAGTTTGAAGACACCCACAATTACAACCGAACATGGGCATTAGAATGGAGTTTCTCCCCCATTTGCTGGTGCGACAGGATTCACCCTTTTAGGAAAGCTTTCCACAAGAATTTGGGTCACACATTGATGTTAGACAATAATCTCTAGCTCACAATAGGCATTCCAGGTCATCTCAGATATGTCTGATGAGGTTAAGGATAGGGCCTTATGCCAACCAGCAATGTTCTCCAAATTTTGTAGAGCATTTTTTAAGGACTAAAGTTTTCATCACAACTCATTTTACTATCACTTTAGTCTATGGAGATTTCATGCCTGTATACTTCACATTATGAACCTGTGATAAGTTGTATCTACATATTAATCAAAATTTTAGGGCTCAGTTTCTGTTGGTCAGATTCGTTATTGCCAGTCATCAAAAACCATAGAACTCTTGCTTGCTTTACATTTAGAGAGCAGAGGAGGAGAAAACAGGACAGAAGAGAGAAGAGACCTCAATAGGAGTGAAATAATAAAAGGTAACATCATTAGTAAAGTATCATTAAAACAAAGTATTTATAGCAAAACATTTTACTTTATTATGATATATCAAGGGCATAGGGCACAGCCAGAAGGTCCTGGGTTTGATTAAGTCCAGGATTAAGTGGGTAAAGGAAATAAATGAAAAATATCAGCACAGTATAAAGTTTATTGTGATTTACGGTATATGGGCCTGGGCTAATATTGGACATGTGTAAATAGTTGTTGTCACACCCGGGGGATTTGAACACAAAAATACCCATATGCAGGACAGTGGGATAACAAAAAAGGTGCTTTATTAAAAAACAAACAAAAAACCACACAGAAAACACAAAACACAGCCAAAACCCGACTGACCCCCAGGAACCGGTGCGAACCGAGAAGCGCAAGTCCGTGAAGGCACGTCCCGAACCAAGCCCGACAGGGAGGAGACCCGAGGCAGGCCCCAGGGCGGAAGACACCGCTCAACGGTGGACTGGCACCGCTGGAAACGTTTTTACGGGTGCAGAGCGCGCACCCAACCAGCCGACGCCACTGACCTCGTCTCTCCTGGACGTGTCGGGCCAGCTGTCCACCGGAGCCTGGTACCCACCGGCACTGGGGAGGAACTAGATGTACCTAC